>JAQIWG010004018.1:0-16780 GCA_034695025.1 Chamaedrilus cognettii | reverse complement strand
TTTAAATCCAGGCTTAAAACTCATTTTTTCAAATCCGCTTTCTGTATGTAGTCTGTTGCACTTCTCCCGCACCTACGTTTCAAGCAAATGATGGTTTTTCATCTCCGTTTGCATGACATATTCTTGGTGCGTTAAAAGTGCAATATACATACATACATACATACATCTGTGAATATAATGCAGAGAATTATCAAACGCGATTTTTGCAGTGAAACATGATCGCGTTTTCCTAGGATCCTTATCCATAACTCACATGACAAGATGGAGGAGGTTGACGGGATCATAGTGCACAACCTGCGCGCCGTCGGATGGTAAACCTCTTCCCTACCCTCCCCGCCTAATTCACTCATCCTAATTATCCCTAAGGACGGGGGTGGACCTATGGCATTTATGCAGTAAAAAATTAATGTCTGTCATTGCATTTTGATCAGTAGTTTGAATTTGTTTATTAAAAATGCCGGTATGGTTAGGCCTTCTGGTGCTGAAATGCTGTTCGTTTTAATCCGGCTTGATTAATTATTGCCTCCTTAGAAATATATTTACTGAAACAATTGAATCGCATTTTGTTGCTTTTATATGAATAATAAATAATTGCAAAATTATATAATTGAAATTGATTGCTTAGGAGTAGATTTTACTGTGTAATAGGATATAGCCTATAGTGGGCGTGGCCTATTGACTTTAGTCACTATACTAATCTTACACTACATTTCTGACTGCAGATCTACAAGTCTGAAGTCTAGTAAAAGATTTGATTTCTGAGCCATAAACATTGCTTGCTGAAATACGTGTGAAAATATCTTGCGAATGTGAGAACGAAATGACATAATTGGGTGAATCTCTGATCTCTGTGCAAATGTAATCTAGAAGATACTAATCACACCAGATGATTCTGTTATGGATTTGATGTTCGATAATGGTTCACGTTAAAAGTGAACGCAGGACATGAGCCTATGGAGAAAATAATTCATGTGTATTATCAAATATCCCTGTGCCGTCAACTACGAAACTGCGTCACAGGCCCTTCAGCAAGGCTGTTGAACACACACGTGTCGTTAGCTGCTTACCCCGTGACAGATAATTATTTATTTGGTTGGCGTTAGGATGGGCATCCAGCCATAAAAATCCAGCTCCAACAGTTCTTATCAGGGCGCAAACGTTTTAGCTTGTGTGAGAACATGGACAATAACGAATAGACTACAAAAAAGGCATTTATGTGTATTTGCAAATAGCGTGCGTTCAATGAATAATGTGGTTTCTAACTGATGACTAATATTGACCTGGTCTGATTCCAGTGACCTCGAGGACGATGTCGATAGTCTGCGTCACTTTACTCCCGAGATGGTCGTGGAGGCAGCTGCGCGCTGCCTGCATGCCATCGACCCTTCCACCGAGCTTCACTACAAGCTGCCGCCCAGCATGGCGGCGCGCTTCAGGGTCGGCACCAGCCTCGCCACCGCCGTACAGGTGATTACTTTACCCGTGCAAATCGGGGAACAAAGAATTGTCTTGCAAGCCAATTCTCACCCAGGGGTCCCCGGGCGAGTCATAGAAGGAGACTAAGGAAGGAAAAGCGGTTTTGAGCGTGGCCCTCCGCACTGAATCATACTGTAATTTAGTCTTCGTTACTACGTACTTAAGACACTCGTTAAACTGTCAAAACCACCACGTGCAGATTGTTAGAGACTTTCGTCCGCGTGTAATGCTTTGAATTATTATTTGACAGTGCAGCAGCGCGCTAGGGCTATTAAGTTGCTTGGAATAGTGGAGCATCTTGCAATTGATAGGAATATGTAAGCCCAGATCAACCAACATAATATTGATACGATGATTTGAGCCATTCCTATATTGAATGCAGGGCTCGATTTGCCATTCGCAAAAACAGCAGGAAGGTAATTTTTTTCGGTAGTTTGTTAATTTTGTTTCCGCTTGTCGAGCTCGTTGTCAAGTTTATGTATTATCTTTCGTCACTAGAAGCACTGGTTCTACGATGATGAACTGGGGAATAAATTTAATACCGTATATTTCAGTACACCAGAAGGGACAGCTAACAGGATTGGTTTGGCAAAAAAAAATTAAAACCTGGAAATTAAAAGATTTCCACGAATAAATTTTTTTAATGTTTGACCCAGAACAGGCTTTGGTTGTATGGTTATATATATCTTCTTGATTATCAGTGCTCAGTATTACTTTGTTAGTTGTTTGCCATGCTAATATGAGTGACTGCAACTCTCTGGGTGACTGGATCAAAGTCCATCAAATGGCCTTTAAGATTGCTAATGCTGAGATTTATTGTGACATCAGTGTTATCATCTGAAGCCTGCAGCATAGGGGATATCGCTGGCATTATAGCAGCTGTACAGTGGTAGCTTGTTGCTTAGTTCAGAATGTCGGACATGTGGGTCACAGACATGTGGGTCACGTCGCATTGCCCTCAAGCAGTGCCTGTTGTGGGTCAAACTCAAAATTTGGGAACATCTGTCTAAAAGATTTTGTTTTCACCAGCCCTTGCTTTTTTTTTGCAAATGAAGCCAGCTGTTACCTGGGATTTATGATCGGTTGCGGAGGGGAAGCAGAGGAGGCAGCAAGGGCTAGCGTGAGAAGTGCCTGGGCAAACTTTAATGAACTGAGACCTATCTTGACAGCAAGTGGTGTCTCATTGAAACTGAAAGGGAAATCCTACAAAATGTGTGTGCTAAGTACTTTGGTATATGGAAGTGAGACATGGCCAGCGAAGGTGGACGATCAGAGATTAGTGAAGACAGAGAGAATGATGGTGTGATGGTTGTGTGGAGTGTCATTGAAGGATAAGTATTGAAGTGAAGATTTGAGAAAATGGTTAGGTGTTGTATGTTTAACGGACATGGTGAAGAGTGGGAGACTGAGGTGGTTTGGACATGTGGAACGCATGAATGAGAAGACTGGGTATCGGCATGTCGATATATTAGGGGTGGAAGAGATCGTTGGAAGAGGGAGGGGGAAGAAAACATGGAAGGCAGTAGAAAGCGATATGAAGGAGCGAAGCATGAATAGAGAGATGGCAAAGAATTGAGAGTTGTGAGTGAGTCTCATCGTGGGAAACGTCCAACCTGCGTTGACACGGAAAAGTGGACGTAAAATGTAAATGATGATGATGATGTCCCTTCTGTTGCCCTGGAATGGAATATTTTGGATTTATTGCTCTACTCATCACCGAAGAACGAAGTCATTGAACTCTTTAGGACGAACGATAGATTAAGTGCAAATGTCCCAAAGGCTTTCATTAAGTGGAAAGAAATGTTGCCGACTCTCAATTATTTTTTGCCGACTGGCAGATCAAGCCCCATCCTCAAGCCCCCGCTCTGCAACAGTGAAAAAGATAATCGACCTTTAAATTAAATGGTAGCAATTATTCATGTCATTAATGTCTCTCTTTAAAATGCTTCGCTGACCGTATTTATATGACAGCTCACTTGTTTCGTTGCTGTAGGCACTTGGATTCAAGGGAGACATTGGCTATCACACGTTCCTCTACTCCAACGAGCTCGAGGTGCGACGAGTCCTCATGTTTCTCGTTGATCGACTGCCCAAGGAACACTCAGAGTCCACCCAGGAACCACTCAGTCAGTCGCAGACTGACCTCTCCTTGTTTTCATGCCTTTATCGTGTCGCAGAGACTCTTTTTCTGCTTCTTATGATCATAGTTTGTAATGAACTGACCGCTATCGGACAGGGACCACTCAGTTTGTGACTTGTTCTTCTTTCTTCTTCTTTTGACACCTCTATCATGTCGCAGAGACTTGTTTTTCTTCTTCTTGTAAACATGGTTTCTCATCGTATCTGAGTTGGCACAGGGATCACTCAGTCTGTGTCCGAGTTGTCCTTCTTTCTTCTTCTTTTGACACCACCGTGTCGCAGCGGCTATTTTTTTTACTTCTGTTAACTTCTTTTCTCATCATGCTCGAGTCCTTTCCGGAACCTTGAGGTGTTGGAATTAGAATGGTTTGTTTTTTTCCTTTCTGACTTTTTTTTTTTTCTTTAAATTCTTAAAAATTAATCTCCCTGGTATGCATGTTTGCAGTAGCCATTTTACTTCTCATGCAATATAATGACAGTTGCGTTGCTGTAGAATATATTCTAGTCGATGTAATTACTGTGCGGTAATGTCAATTTGCAATCTGATTGATCGTGAGCCATTGATTTAGTATGAATTAGACTCAAAATTTAAAGATGTTTAATTTTGAAAGCAATTTAATAAGCTTTTATTATTTCTTTAGTGGCAGATTTGTGATGTCTTCCTTCAGAGATTTTATTCTTTAATTCAGGTTCGATGGCCCTTCTGCAGAGGACGATATCGACTGAAATGTCCAAACATCTGTCGCGACCGTGGATACTTCCTCTGCTGCGGCCACATGTGGTTGGAACCTAAATTTATCTCACGACTGTATTGCCTAAAAGCAACAATGTAGTTCTGGTAATGGCTTAGCTGTGAAGGGATTATAAGTGTTACAGTGCAAGAGAGAGAGATACACTTCTTCTAGATGTAACAGACATAGACAACCATGCTAGTGGATGCATGAATGTTCTGCCCTGCGAGCATGTGGCAGATTATCAATGTTTGTTTGAATTGTTCTATCACAATTTCTCCTATAATTGCTCTCTTTAAAGTGTTTTTTGATCGTATTTATTTAACATCATTTAGATGCTCTCTTACAACATGTATTCAGCAAAGTTACACGGACAATTTGCTTCATCTTCTTTCCTTCTATTGTTTTTTTGACGGTCTGTTTAAATGTAATGGATGATGCTGGACTGATGCATTTGATACGATCCTGTATGATAGAGTGTTGAATTTAATATGGGTTGGTTTGTCAGCTGTCCGGTTCTGGAGTTAGGCGGTTTCGGTCCTGTCGACTGGCGACTCCCTCTGGCCTTCACAACATCGCTCATCCCCCGAGCAAAGGTGTCCCAACGTGTATTACTTGCAATTAACGGTATGCAGGGCTTGATCTGCCAATAGTTTCAATCGCCAAAAAATAAAAATAATTGCAGTTTGCGCCTAAAAAATCCGTTTGGCGGCTTTGAGGAATTTGTTTTTGATCCTTCGTTCTTGGAAGTAAAATTACTGGTTTTTTAGTGGCCAACAGAGGAATAAATCTAATATTCCAGTAGGCCACCAGAATTGACACTGACAGGATTGATTTGGCAAAAAAAAATTTGGCCTGGCAAAAAACAAAATATTTTTTGTGAAAATTTTTAGAAATTTTTTCTCATGACCCACTACAGGCTGTTTGTACAGTATAGTATGTTTCAAGGGGACTGCATTTCACTGCCTGGCATTGAGGGCTAGCCATTCCAGGGTGAACGTTTGCGGGTGTTTCTTTTTCTTTATAGAATGTCGTAGGCGTTAGTTTTCATTGGCAAAATGATACGTAATACAGTGGTTCTCATATTTTTGTTCTCGGGGATCCCTGTCAAAATTGTTCATGATTTGTCCAGACCATAATTTTTTGCATAATTTGTGATTAAAAAGTGTTTTTTTCCAGCAGTTTCAATTTACTATTTACCTAGACAGTTTGCTTAACTCTTTCAATGAATTCAAAATAGAATGAGAATAGAAGGACAAAGGACAATAGGACAAAATCACTATATTATTACAGAGACACTCGATTAAAATATCACAAAATTAATATGGTGGTAATTCTCCGTACGGTTTTCTTTCGAGCGTAATATTTAATTTTGTTTTCTTCTGGCTGATTCCCTGGCACTGTCCCCCAGTAGTCCATGGACCGCACTTTGAGAAACATTGGTATAGGCTAAATATTAGCAGAGTGTAGAGCCTGTGGAGATGCGAGAGAACGGCGTTTATGCACTATTGAACATAATGCATGCGCAATTATAAGATAAATAAGGATCTTTTATAAACATTTGTGGTGAATGCTATCATTGATGTATACGCAGATTTGAAAGTAATTACGTGTCGCATTTTGGATGTATTGTATTTACTTGCATGTTTTTGGAGTATGAGTATGAGTATTGATGTTTTTCAGAGTCCAGTCGGTATTACCGGTCGTCAGCTCTGTCGTTCGTCGACACGCAGCCGATCCGGCGCACCGATCTGCCGGCTGCTGCGCTGGAGTGCAGCGCGGCTGCTGCGTCAGCGCAGCGCGAGTGGGAGGCAGAGTGGAGTCAGCAAGGACTAGCCTCCAGGCTCTCTCCACAGGTCGATATTTACTGTAGACAGTGGTCCAACTAGATACTACTGCTGCTCTTGCAAGCCGAGATGCTCCTGCAGGCCGAGCAACAAAGAATTGGCGGGCAGCCCAGAGCTTCCCGGGTGAATCGCCGAAGGCGTAAAGAGGGAGGAGCGGTCTTTACATGGCCCTCTGCTCAGAATCGGACTGTAATAGTCTTCGTTGCTACACACGGTCTTTAAACTCCCAAAACCAAAAACTAGATATTGTTTCACACTGTTTACATGCTATGTACACAATGTCTGGATCCAGCCAGAAAGATTAAAGCACTGTAAGCATACACCACAGGCTTTAGATGTTCTTTGGCGTTCCTTTTAATCACGCCATAGCATGGGGACTTTAATTTGCGTGCTATTGCTAACGTCTAGGAGTTTAATTTAGGGTCTTGCGTGTCCTGACTAGCAACCTTTGTCCACCTTCTCCTTCCCCCCTCGTCTGGGTTTCTTAAATGACATCTGCCTGGTGCCCATGACGAGGCGAGGTCCCCGAGGACGTCTTTCGACGCCGAAACGAACTGTAAGCCCAGTATTATAATGTTAATATAATTGCTGTGAAATTTCTCGAAACTTCTGCATGGTTGAAAGGGTTTATTCAGCTGGCCTTCATTGCTGACGTTGTAGCGCCCTCGCAGCATCTTCCATGACCTTCCTCCGACTTTCCTCCGACCTTCCTTCACTCCTCCCAGTCCTCAGCCTTTCTCATTATTGCTTTTATCGCTTTTCCCATCCGCTTTGTCATGCTATCTTCATAATGCGTTCTCGGTCTTCCACGTCCATGCTTTCTCTCAACCGTTTCTTGCAGAATTGCCTTCACGCGGCTATCATTGTCGCTGTTTATATTGTTGTTTTTATTATTGTTATTTTGCTATTTTTGTTATTGCTTTTATTGTTGCTTTAATATTGGTTCTATGGTTGTATTTTATTGCCTAAAATTGTTATTGCTTTCATAATTGTTTCTATTGTTGTCATTTTATTGCTTTTCTTATAGCTTTATTATTGGGTCGCTATGCGTAGGATTACAAAGCCCGCAAGCACGAGCGTCTTCGCCAGAAGATCGCCGAACAGCTTCGCCAGTCCGTCGCTCAATCGGAGTTGAGCACCGGGGGTCGCGACCTCAGCCAGCTCATTGCAGCCTTTGGGGGGCAGGACGGCAGGGGTCAGGGGGTGAAGGGGTCACGGTTCTCACGCATTGAGAAACTGCAGTTTGCTCCGGTTGGTAGTGTCTCAGATTGGATGCATTTGTTGTTTTGTTAGATATATTTCTCGTTATTTCATTCATATCATCATCAAATCTTGTAAGTGTTGGATACAATCACAAGATATCATTATGTACTATTTCTCAATAAAAATAATTATTTGAAGATTTAATGTTGTTGAGAACATTAAGGACCAGTTGTGCAATCAAGACTTAATAGTTATTTGAATGATCATAAATTGAAATGAAATTGACAATGTTAGCGTTTTGAAATTATAATGATTGGGTCAAGGCATCATTTTCGTGCTGTGATATTTAAAAAACTATCTAAATCTATATTAAAATTATCACTATTGTAAAATTGGCCCTAAGTTTATTTAATAATAGTGCTTATTATTCAACATTCTGTTCAATACTATGATGAAATGTGGATGTGCAGGATATTGTAGTCTTTTCAAGCCACAGTGGATTCAAAATAATTTTTCTGCCCTTGCGATTTTTGTTTGTTTGTCCGTTAATTGTGCTTGATTCCTGGCTAAGTGCAAATGAGGTGATTAAAATAATTTGTTATTTGTCTGGACCCAGGATGAAGATACGGTGCTCAATCAAATTGGTGCTAACGAAGGCGGGGCAAGTTCCGGCACCGAAGCGGTCAGTTTCTTCACTTTCCCGCTTTTAGATATATTTTGAACTTCGTTACGTTTATATATCTCATATACGCTACGTTGCCAGTAACACGTGATCTCTATAGATTAAACACTGTACATTGTATGATTTTATGATTGGGACTGTGTATAATTTCTGTGATAGGCACTTTGTTGAGTTTATTTAGTTTCTTTGTATGGATTATTTTGACGTTATTTTGTGCACTAAACTGCTAATGGCTGAAATAGACATGTTATATACTTTCTAGTCTTGTTGGGTGTGACTTTTTGCTGTCTTGCTCTGGTTTTTCAGACTTTCGTTTTAAATTTGGCTGTAGCATGGTTACTTTAAATTCTCCGATCATCAATCATAGTATACAAAAAAGTAATATAAAGACAAATGTTTAGACAATCTTATCACAGACTAAGCAATTTTATATAATCAAACTTGAATTATTTGATTGGTTGCTAAGGTTGGCAGAAAAGATCAGGATATGCCTATTTTAGGCTTAGTTTAGTTTGCTAAGGTTGGTTAAAGTTTCAGTAATGTTTAAGTTTAAGATGACTAAACTTAAATGTCTTGCTGCTAAGTTTGTCTTCGGGTCAGGTGAGTTATTTGTTGTGTGTGATGTCAGCAAGAGAAGCGGGTGGCTGAGATAAAAGAATTGAGTGCCAAGCTCTCAGAACTCACGTCCAGAGCAGACGGGCTTGAGGCCAACACCAAGAAGTTCACTCAGGGAATTCAACAGGTTCCCCTTGACTTGCTTCTTTTTTCTTACATCTGTACTACGTAGCAAAGAATCAGGCCAATATCAGCAAGCATAGCTACGAGGCTCAATGCGCCATCAAGGAGAGAGACTTTTTAAAGAATTTTCTTCGGCGTTTAATTTTCTGATATAAAGAAGGCCCTGTGCCACTGACACTGTTTATATCAACGAAGAGAGGACAACGATTTTGTTGTTAATTAATGTCTTGTTGCTTGACCTCGATTTTAATATGAGCTAGTTTGCACATTAGTCGATGTGCGCCGTGCGGTTTAAGTAAATCGGCGAATCCTTTTTTTTGTTGCTCGATGATTTTTGTCGGTTTAAGTGTGAATTATTAGATGAAAAATTATTACTGAACTCCCGATCGCAGATATGTGCGAATAAAAAAATCAGTTTACAGATTAATAGTTTGCAAATTAGTTCAAGGTCGAGCAAGTCAATATTTAGTTAATTCAGAATACTGCTACTGCTTCAGAATACAGCTGCTACTTTTTTTATAAATGGCACTTAATTTGCACTCAAATCGAGGTGGAGCAACCGACCGTTAACTTTGTTTGTTTCCAGATGACGGCGCGCATAAAGTCGTGTGAGTCGGAGCGCACTGAGAAGCAGGCGACGGTGGAAATAAAAGCGAGGACGATAGACATTCTACCGGACGCAGAGAACAAGCTGGCCGACCTGCAGGTGTGTTTGAAGCTGCTGCGCTTCTTTAGCTAAATTGTCTGGATAGCGATAGCGTGGGCTCGTGAAAATTTTTTCTTGTTAGCTACTTGCTTTCTTCCTGATTGAAATGATTAACTTGTTTACGTTTTTATTTATTTGAAATGCATTTGCAAGATGGCGCTATTTTCAGACTTTAGAGCTCTTCGTGCAGTAGAGTGACCAGAATCAGCAAAGGAGTTGAAAGCTGCTACTTCTACTTTTTTAGGATGCCCTTGGAGTACTGCTGTCAGACGATTGTTAGGTCATTATTGGTTAAGCTGCATCTAGCCAAGCTTTAAAGCGTAGAATTGGTCATCATTGTTATATGCAAATATTGATCGCTTGTGGAACGGCAAACCACACGTACTGTGATGTATTGGCCACTTTGCTAGCATACGGGCAATCAAGACATGTGGACTCAAAGCACCTAAAAACGGATATATGTGCCGTGCCAAGGTCCTACTGGAGTGCGTGTGTCATTCAACAATACTTGTTGCAAACTCACTGATTACGAATTGTCAATGACTATTGAATTGTCGGTAATTTGTGACTTATAGTTCTACTGTATTATTCGATCGTGTTAAATGAATAATATCAATTGTGAATTATCAGGATTAAGCGTAGCCCTGATACAACAAGCCGTGAGTTGCGCGCAACAAGCAGTGAGTTGTGCCTGCTGCTTCTAAAACAGGTGTCGTGCAACTGGTCAGCCTTCAAAAACCACGTAGGCGTACGCCACCATGGCTGATTTGAATTTGAAAAGAGCAGGCGTAACATTATGCATGAAGAGTAATGTTACACCTGCTCTTTTCAAATTAGGCATGCTATAGTTAGTGTACTACTCATGCTATAGTTAGTGTACTACTCATGCTATAGTTAGTGTACTACTCATGCTATAGTTAGTGTACTACTCATGCTGAACTTAACCCTGCGAATGATTCTAGCGAGCATTGGTTGCAGTCGTTAGTGGATGCTAGTCAGAAGCGATTGGTCAGTCTCGCCAGCCAATGGGAGAAGCACAGAGTTCCATTGGCCGACCAGCTTCGCGAACTCAAGCTGATGTACGACGGACAAACGGTGCGTGCCGCCAATTTGTGAGGTATCTGTCAAGATATGAATGGAAAATAATGAAATCGTTCGAATTTCATTCGTATTTAAAGCGTAAATTGTATTTTGGAGCTAAATCGATCGTAAGTTTGATAAAAATTGTATATCGACGTACATCAAATATTTGTTCGATCATTTAGTTTCAATTTGTGTTTTGGACTAGATTTCGCCGGAGCCATATTTGTGCTCGGCAGGTGTCTGTGAACGACGCACGACGGTGATTTATTTATTTTTGCTCGACTCAATTGATGATTCGACGATAAACCCCTGATAGGGTTTAGTTACAATATTGCATCTTTTTTTCTGTTCTGGTCTAATCCTTTTAACGAGGGTGCCGGTACTATGTCTCCATTTCAGCGGTCGGTGTCCGCTCTAGTTTATTTGCGATGCGTTTGTTGGTACAGTCAGAGACGGAGCGCAAGATCAAGGAGATTGCAGACATTCAGACCAAGCTCAAAGAGCTTGCGGTGGAGGCGAGGGAGAAGGAGGAACTTTGTCGACAACTTGTAAGTACTGTTCTATTTGGGTTGTAATAGTTTTGTTGCTATTGTGTGCATTGTTTTATTTTGTATTGTTTTTTATATTAATTTGTTTGTAAATATTTCCACTATATTGAACTGCCAATTGTATTGGTTTTGCTATAAAAAAAAAAAAATGTATTCACTTTTTTTTGGGTTTACTAATTAAATTATTTTCTATTGATCAGTGGTGATTGGATAAATATTTTTACTTGAAACTTTGGCATTTTGTGTGAAATTATCTCTTCTCCAATCCCTGCAAACACACAAAAAAAGTTATATTTACAAATAGATATTGCAGTTTTGCTAGTACTGGGTTATTTGTTTGCAACGCGCTACTCAGTTTATTATCTGTTTTGTTTCTGCGATGGCCAGGAGGTGGAGTTTGAGCGAATGACGAAGGACGTCAGTCGGTCGGCGTACACTCGGCGCATTCTTGAGATTGTCGCCAACATCCGCAAACAGAACGACGACATTGACAAGGTGATGGGGCTTCTTCACTTGACTAAGTAGTACTGTAACTAACTGTTTTATTAGCAGAATGAAGATATAGTCAAAATATAAACAAGGCAAATGAAGCTTTTTATTGGGGGCAGGCGCTATTGGCTACTGCGACTGAATGTTTCAAAGAATCGGATAATTGTGTGCGGAAATGTATGGATTATGAAGTAGATGGAAAAAGATATAGAGGAAGACCGGAAACAACGTGGAATGGCAAAAAGGGATATGAAAGATAGAGGTTTAGATTGCGAGAAGGTGACGGATAGGGGTAAGTGGAGAGCCGGTGTCCATGGCTGCAAATGGCCCACCCCTGCACAAGCGGGGAATCCGGTCACAAATCGCACGCGTGTGTGTGTGTGCGCAAAGGTGTGACCTCATTGTTCTGTTGGGCGTCAGGTGCTGGTGGACACGCACTCGTGTGTGTGTGTGTGTGCGCCCAAAGGCTTGAGTGTGAACCTCAATGTTCTGTTGGGCGTCAGGTGCTGGTGGACACGCACTCGTGTGTGTGTGTGTGTGCGCCCAAAGGCTTGAGTGTGAACCTCAATGTTCTGTTGGGCGTCAGGTGCTGGTGGACACACGCACAGTACAGAAGGAGATCAGCTTGCTGTCGGGCAAACTGGACCGGACCTTCATCGTCACCGATGAACTCATCTTCAAGGTGATACCCTTCTTTTTCTTTTTGTTGTTACGACAAGGTCAAGTGTGATGGTTCCATGCTAGTGGCCTTTGTTTTATGTCAATTATATGTTATTGCGTATTAGGCGAGGCACTGTGGTGGAGTGATTATGGCATTTGACTCAAGAGTCCACTGACCCGGTTCTCTGGGTTCTCTGTTCCACAAGTTCCAGCGCCGATATCGGCACCGGCCTGAAATCATGGCGTTACAGGCCCTTTGCTGGTTACACACACACGTGTCGCTTACTGATAATCATCATGCCATGATCATTTACTATTCTGGCTGGCAACAGGAAGGGCATCTGGCCATATAAATCCAGCTTCAAAATAAACTTCTATCCTGTGTAAAGACAGATATGCACCGAAATAAGCATCAGAAGCGGTGAATATTGTTATTATTTTTGTTTCTGTTCAGGATGCGAAGAAGGATGAGGCAGCAAGGAAAGCGTACAAACACCTCGCAGCCTTGCATGAGGTATTCACGACCTCAAGGTCAACTTTGTATCAATCCTAAGCGTACTACGATATATGAGCAATGTGCTTATATATCACGCACTCGTTGCAATTTTAAGCATTTTTTTATACCATAATTATTGTAGAATTTTGTGCATTTTTGTAATGAAAAAAAGTCTTGTCACTGTTTTCAAAAATGTAATTAATTTTTTTTCTTTTTATTAATTAAATTTCTTTTTCATCATTAGCGTACTAGAGCTGTATCACTAATGTCTGTCTTTGTCGTATCTATATTGCATGAAACTGGTACATTTTTATCTGATTTCTATTTGCGTGTTTAGGTCTCATTTTTGTATACGGCACACATCGTTTGAGATTTATCAAAACGCGTGTATTTTATTATGATTTTGATCTGGGCATTTGCAATGCTTGTACTTTTTTCCTTTGTTTCAGAATTGCAACATTCTGATCAAGACCATTGAGGAAACGGGAACGATCCGACGAGAAATTCGTGACTTGGAAGATCTGGTATACTCCGATATTTTCAGAAATTTAGAAGAACTGCTCTTTACAATTGTTCTGATACTGGTTTGTGAATAATATCCGTCAGATATTATTCACAAATTTTATTAGCAAATTTTATTAGCAGTTGAAACAAAGGGACCTAAGTTTTTAGTAGATATGAATCACGTAAAATGTGTACAATGTCTGATTGTGTATGCTCTATGTCCTGCTCACCAATTGGTGTTTGCATGTTATACTTTTGTTCTTTTATCATCTTTATGCATTACTTCAACTTCAGCTTCAACTTTTCTACTGCACTCCACCCTAATGGATAATTATTTGCAGGGTTGACGAAATTAAGCATCTTTGCCAAGGGTGCACGAAGTGCCTTGAAATATTTTGCCGCGACCGGGGTTTGAACCGACTCTGCCGCACTCGCAATTCAAAGTCCACGACCACTCGGCCACAACGCTTCGCCAAAACAAACGATTTACAAACGATTTAATTGATTATAATATTATTTTTGTCTTTTTTGTCTTAGAGATATCTCAAAATATAAGCATATTACTATACATATGACATATTATGCATCAACAAATTTGCTATGCAAATGCAATGCCGAACTCAAAATGTATGTTTCCTTGAACACCTTGCTGCATTCCTGTAAATATTGGCATTGTTTTTTTTTGCATCGTCCGTTGCAGTTTGTTTCGTTTGGTCGCAGGTGGAAGGGGAGAACAGGAGCAAGATCGAGGCAAACCTCGCGCAGATATCGGCCGACCATCAGCAGATGAAGGGCGAAAACTCTGCCCTGATGGGGCGACTCAAGCAGGCTCAGGGCAAATGAATCAAAGGGGCGATAGGGTGACTTGTTTGACTTGGCTCGAGAACAAAGAAGTGTCAAAAACACGGGAGGGTTGGTAATGCTGGAATTGATAAATTAAACCACTGGCAGACCCTAGTTTGCCGTTTGTGCATCTTTAGCAACCAAAGAGGGTTAGCAATGATAAAGATTGTTTTATTCTGTTTATACCAATTCACTTAGTTCTATTCATTGCTGAGGGGGGATTTGTAGTTTAAGGACTGGATAATAACAAAGGCTATTGCAGTCCGGTTCTGTGCAAGAGAGCCGGTACGGAATCGCTCCCCTTCTTTATTTGCCTTTTACGATGCGCTCGGGGAGCTATGGGCTGTAAGCCAATTTTTTGTACCCCGACTTGCAGGGGGTACTTATTGCTGGAGCTGAGCTAGTGTTTTGGATTAAGTTAAGCTAAAGCTAGGAGCGAAAATCCACGATTGGCGCCATTGTTTAGTGGGTGTCGGAAATTTCCAGTGGGAGAGGTATAATTGTTACAGTGGCAGGGTGTTAAAATTTAGGCGAAACTTTGTTTACATTAGGAAGCTAGTTTGAAACATTGAACTAGCAATAGAATGCTTTCCTACTACAATGCATGTGAGATCGAAAATAGCAATTGGGATTTAATAGTTTTTGTAATGGACAAATGTTTGGGGGCTGGGTAACCTGCCGGGGCTGGGGATATGGTGCCAAAGTTGTTTGATGCCTACTCTAGGCTTAGCGTGGTGCGTCTAGGCTTACGTTAGGTGGCGTGGTGCCGGTGACTTGGCCCCCGCAGATTCTGGACCGATGTCATCATCTCTTTAATTGATTAAGTTTTGGTTTGATGTCATTTTCTTTCTCTGACAGCCTCTCAGCTTCCGATTCCCTTCGTAAAGTCGGGGCACGTGAGGGCGTGTGTCTGTGACTGCAGACGTCCAACCTGTGCTAGCACGGAAAATGAACGCGAAAGCGGAAATTATGATGATTTTTAAAAATATCTTGCGAACGTTTTGGAGTAGAATCGATATGGAGCGGACTTCCATTGTGGTCGTGTGTCTTGTAACCCTCGCAGTATTGTACGCAGAACATAGTCCAAGTCCTGCTTGTGGAGTGGGAATAATGTCTTGCCGTGATTACAAAGTTGCCTTGTGCTGCAATACATCTGTCTTGAAGCGGCGTCGGTGAATTGTAGTTTGCATTATAATCACAGTTTGATTACAATTCGTATTTTTGTCTTTGCGAACCTTTTTCATGCCCTTTGTATAGTGAACAACGGATTTAGTTTTCAGTAATGTATCCTGACTTGGTTGCGTTTTTTATTCAAATTTAATCAAAGTAACCATTTGCTGACGGTTTGAGAGTAATTATGTTTTGAAATGCTGTGAAACGGGTAAGTTTTACTGCATGTTATTTTAACGGTTTTGCCTTTCAGAAATTTTGTTGCAGTAATTTTCGCGTTTTTTAGGACTGCTTATTAAGTAGGCCTATAGCTTCTACAGCTTTATTTTCGCACAGGTAATTTTTTCCAAGTTTGACTTATGTGCAAAAATTCTCCCAAATTACATGCATGCAAAATTTTCCTGTTTTACGTGATGTTTTGCTACATACGCAAAATATTTTGATCGTTGTATTTCCAAATGTATGTAATAATACAAGATTGAACAGGTTGCTGAGTTGATATTGTAATAGTGAAATAGTTCGATTAACAATATTGTAGCTATTGAGTATTGTGATTCATTTCTGCTGGTATACTACATGTGTTGTAGTGCAGGTCATAAGGCTGAGGTTTTTAATCCGGTCGTAAGACCCTGTCTTCGTCCGGAATAAAGGTTTAAATAGCCTATCACCTTGGCAGCCAATCAAATTGCTTATAATAAATCCTGGATCAGCACATCGATAGCACTGGACCAGATATCAGCACATCGATTGGGTGAGATGACGTCATGACCTCGAATCGAGATATATTTACGGCATGGAAAAAAAACCAGGCCTAAGTTGTGCTCGAGAAATGCTGAAGGAATTAGCAAAAGCTGAATGAAGTGATCTTATTGCGGCATTCCGACATTACATTGGCAGATTTTGAAGTTCTTGTATTTAGATACTTCCAGCAATTTGCTTTATAAATTTCATCACTCATGTTAACTTTTATTTAAATGTAGGCCTACTGCTTTTCCTGATTGTATTCCAAATTGCAAATTTGCTTTAATTTTCTTCTGAATTTTCTTGAATGCGCATACGAGATTTAAAATTTGCAGAGGAACAAAATTGCAAATTTTTGAGCGTTGTATCGTTACGATCTGCTACGTTGATAGAAGGTTATTTATAAATATATTGAACTTTGTTGCCTTATACTAATCAACGTTATAGATTACGATCAAAGCATTCAGGTTTTTTCAATATTGCAACGTAAGCATACTATTTTTATGCTTTAAAAATAAAAATGAAACGATTTTTCAGTCATTTTGTTAAAACTGAACAACACACCGAACAGTTCATTAATTAACCCTTAAACACAATTCTGGGTCGTTTTGACCCATGCCCGGTATTCATATGCTTACTACGTTGTTATTTTTAGAGATGAAACATCAACCTCTTGTGACTTTGTCTAGTTTTGAATCCCGATTCCAAATATGTATTTAGAATA
>JAQIWG010004017.1:0-16781 GCA_034695025.1 Chamaedrilus cognettii | reverse complement strand
CTCTTAAAAAAATACACTGCAAAGTTAAGATAACTACGAGCGGTTGTTAGACGGCCATTAAAAGGCCTAGCCAAAGATTATAGAATCAAGATACACTTATCAACCGGAAGTGTACATACGCAAGGCCTCTCTTTTATTATTTTAACTTCCGGTGGTCCATGGTTTTACTTCAAGCACTATATCATCAGAGCTTCTCTAGTGATTATATACTACCTCTATGTATTCGCTAGGTGACCATTATTCTGAAGCGTCTTTAGCGTCATTCTTAAATCACATTTAATATCGTTATTTGCATCTTATTATCTTATCTTATTATCATATTATCCTTCAAAATGTGTTATTATATTGAAAGTAATAAATAGTAATATTGTAACTATATTATTGTAGCAGTTGTACAGGCGTTATCATCTCTATTATCATCAGCAGTTGTATAAACTTTGAGCACTCAAAACATCATCGATATTATAGTAAACCTTTTTCTTAACAGACTTGAGAATCCTATGTATATAAGTGAACGCAACATATGACTTATATCACAGGCTTGACCTGTGTGTAACGCACCGGCTTGACCTGTGTGGTCTACTTCAGTAGCCAAGCTACATCAGTGGCGTGCCTCCTCGGCGGCAGACCATCACCAGTGGTCAAGCCACCTCTGAAGTATTAGGATTAAGTGTTGTATTTTGTTGAATACTTTAATTTAGGAAGCTAAATTCTTTTCATTTAGAGACTACTCGAATGCTGAGAAGACGGCATCGTTTTATTACATTAGATACAATTACGTCAATTCGAACAGTCCTTCTGGGAGAGTCTGGACTCATCGTCCTTCCCCGGATCGGTATCTCTTCTCTCGATTCAGTCGTTCAGTTCTTCAGTTTTAGATCGATCGATCATTTCATCTTCATTTGATTTTGTAGCTCCTTGCATCCTGTTTCCCTCGGTTTATATACCTCTAGTAAGTATAACCGAGGTCCACAGGCTACAGGTTAACTGAATCTAAGTAGAGAATCCGAAAAATCTCCGATCAACAATCAGATAGCAAATAGTTACATCACACATACCTTCGATCAGCGGACCGATAAAGCTCACCGATAAAGTTCACCGATTAAACTCTCCCAATAAGCTCTCCGATTAAGCTCTCCAATTAAGACAACCCGTAATCAGCGTACTTTCATCTACATCTGGATTTTATCAATGCCTGTTGCTCAGACTCTCCGAGTAAACTAATTGCATAGACCCACTGCTTTATAACTCTATTGCACCTCAGTGGCGTGCCTCCTCGGAGGCAGACCACCCCAGTGGTCAAGCTACCTCAGTGGCGTGCCTCCTCAGAGGCAGATCACCCCAGTGGTCAAGCTACCTCAGTGGCAAAAATTTTTTGACAAATTTTGCGCTTTTAGTTTATTTTAGTTATACGATTTTGGTTAATAACTTAACTTTTTATTTTTTCCACAAATTATTAGATGGCGTGGATATTATGATATACGTTCTGGGGGTCAAACTTTACCCCCAGTATTTGGACTCGGGAGAGCATCCGAGGGGTGCATCCGAGGGGTGCTGCCTAAACGAAGAAGGTACCTTTGTAAAATCTGAACCCTGCATAGTTAAAATTTAAATACTATTTAAAATCGTTGACTTTGGTCTAGAGGTAATTTGGATAAAATTTTGTTAAATGTTTTCAAGGAGAAGTTGGTCAAAATCGACTTTGGAAGTTTCATGAGAAGTCAAATAATATTAGGCCTATATTTCAAAGGTATTGATAACAACTTTCAGTCTTTTTTGACTCATTTCCCCCATATAATATATAACCAAAGTTTTATTTCAACCTGTGGACCCCAGTCAACGATTCTAACTGAATCTTCTAAATAAATCTTCTTCTAATTTTCCAGATTTTAAGAATAATAATTATCTTCATTCTCGATCTGGCTCGAAGATGAGTTTCAAATAATACTGTCATACTTCTGCAATCTCTATATTTTATATAATGCACAAAGGACACGATTTGTGGCGTTAAAATCAAGCTTTCCACAAAAATTAGCATTTATTGTTATAATTATAAATGCCACCATAATAAAACTGAAATTCAATAGCGCCTTTGGTCCATAATAATTTTTTTTTCTCAAATAAATAATATTTATGCAATCGTCTCACCAGTATTATGGAATTACAAACAACTGACTATAGATGTACGCACATTTTAATGTCCTTCCCTCTCCATTCCCTCCCTACACGCTACAGCCTCTCGTGCATAAGATTTGACAATAATGAACAGTTTTGCATGGTTTATCAAAGAACATAACCTTGAATGTACAATTTCACTCAATTTTAAAGATTAAACACATTAATTATCATGCTGTCTTTTAAATTACTATAATATCATTTTCTTGATCCGAACGAAGGCCAAAATTCAAAATGATATGAAGCTACTGTACTTCCTAGGAGAGGCCAGAGCACATAGATGACATTTATTAACATAAACTGAAGCATAGACCCAGCCGAACTCCATTAATCAAGACACAGTGTATATTCAAAAATTATCCTCGATTCTTTAATAGAACTTAACATCATTGTTAGACAATCAACATTCAACAAAAGAGATAAATAGTTCTCCGTATTCGTTTTTATTTGGAATGTTCAGAAGACTTAGTTTATTCCCCTGTATGATACATGCTGAATGCAATCACGTAGCATTGTCACACACATCGCGCATGACACTATAAAAAACGTTAGTCGAAATGGCTGCTCGCGATGTCAAATAGTTCCGTGTGTTTCGTCGAAAACTCGACGGCGGTAAATTGTCCGCCGGGACCCAGCATACCTCCACCGCTGCCGCATCTCCCGCCGTGCGTATTACTACGCCCTTCATGCTGCAACGCGTACACCATAGATATCCTCTCCTCCGCCCCATCCGGCGTCTCTCGCTGAAACTCGCCCCTGAAGCCTCCCCCGTGGACTGCGTTTCCAATGTGAAGGCGCCTGGTGCCCCCCGCAACCCCCCCAAGACGCCTCTCTGCCCCTGCTGCTGTGGTGTTGTTGTTGGCGCGTCTGCGCGGTACAGAGTTGGCGCACGCGCCACACAGTGCATTCTTGAAGCTGTTGCGGAAGTTGCGCGACATGAACGCGTACACTATTGGATTGACGCAGCTGGGTGAGAGAGCAACAAGACAGAGTTTTGAACACTGACCTATGATTCTATGTTACAGATAATGACAGGAATAAAGAAGCTACTGTTCGTGTCAACAGCATTGTATGCTCATAAGAACGCTGAGATAATTCTGCGGTTAATCTACGAGCTATATATTGTACAACATGACATTTTGGAGCGCATGTAATATTGGCGAATTTCGTGAATGAATAAAACTTGCAAAAATTACAAGCAGTGAAAATGCTTACATGAGAAAATGAAGCTGCAGAAGCTATATATAAATGGGAAGTCTTCAAAAATTCAAAAATTAAGTGCAGCAAAATCTCTGTGTGGTAAAATGCCAAAATATCATACAGCACAAATCATGTTTTACCGTAGGGCCTATGTAGTGTTCAATGTATGTATCATACTGCCCATGAAGTTGAAGCATGTTCAATGTATGCAGCCTACAGACCATGCAGTTGAAGCATGTTCAATGTATATATCTTTCAGACCTGTTGAAGTAGGACATGAGCGCGAAAGCCTGACGCATCGGTTTGAGCGGCCCGACGTGCAGCGAGTCGACGAGCCTGAAGGACACGAGCACATTGTCGACCAGACTGGGCGCCCAGCAGAGCGCGAACAGGAGCACTATCGCAACCAGCATCTTGATCACCTGCACCAACCACAAACATTAGCCTAGTCAAATCAACCAAAAATTAGATATATGAAATCAACCAAAGTGGATCCTGATCAAGACCGCTGCAGCCAAGCAATTATAGCGTGGCGCGTACAACCACAGCACATCAAAGCCATTTCTAGTGCTAGTACTATAAACTGAGAAAACTCAATTTAAATAGTTTGTTCTGTTCGCTATTTTGTACAGTAAAATCTGCATGGTTTAGGATTTATGCAGTTTTAAGCTTGCTGTTAGCTCTTACTAGCTTTCACGCTACAGGCCTGAGGCTTCTACACAAAAATACTGATGACGCCTTCGCCGAGCATCGGCTATAGACACCACGACAAAGCTGCTGGGTTTCGTTCCGTCTCGTCGCGGTCGCAAAAGAGCACAGCTGTCAACTAGACGGAGATGCGAAGCACCACTGTGTGCGCGGGAGGCCAGTCCGATCATCCGTCTTAACTTGCGCGACTACAGTCGGCGGGTGGTCGACACCAGAGACTTAGCACTGAGACTTATCCCGGCGGCGGTGTCAAGGCTTGTGTAAGGGCCTTCCATCGACTACATTCGGAAAGCACGAGTAGGCCTATATACGCCAGATGTGTAAATCAGCATCCTATAGTAGTACACCGACTGACATGGAGGCTACACCGGGGGCATGGAAAAAACCTCGCCGCTTAGATCCCGAAATAGTGCGAGCAGGTGATCGGATTAACGCGAGCAAAGAAAACAGTGAGAAATCTTGCTGTAAGCGGCATAGCACAAGACAGACAGCTGTGATTTTAGGGCAGAACGGCTTGCGGCTCTGAGGAATTGAGAGAGAGATTTGTATGGCATTTCAATTTCAAGGACGTCGTTAACACGGCAAAGTAAGCACTTGAGTGAACTTGTCGGACGTTGAATACACCCGCAATAGGCTTTACATTTTAAAGTGTTAACTGCAGAGGTTGTTTTTTGCATAACCAGAAATCAAACAATGGGCTATTGTAAAACTTAAAGTTTGCTGTAAAAAAGAGCTCTCGGTATATCACGACCAAATCAGCCAAATTTTTGAACTAAATGCTACAAAACAGGTTCGTTTAAAATTATGAATAAATGTATGATATTAAAGTCTCTGCCTCTCTACGATGCAACAGGGGGGAGGGCATGGGGGAGGTTTTCTGACATATTTATGCGCGATTCAAGTCGCTGCATTGTTAAAAGAAAAACACAATATTTCCGTATCGCCTAGCGACAAACCCGACGACAAGGCCGACAATGCTGCTGCATTTGCGCAAAGAATAAAAACGAGCGCTCTAGACCCGAGGGCGCGGAAGTGATCGCAATCGCAACTCATGCAGCCTCTGGGATAAAGATGTCGCTCAGAGCTTGACCCGAAACACAGTGACACCGGTGACACCGTGTGTCACGGGCCACGGGCACTGAGCGGTAATCTGCAGCGCTATGTCATCACCGCGCGATCGATTTTACGTTATGGTCAAGTGGCGAGTGGCGACCCAGTTGTATTTCGACGTAGCCCAGCCTTCCCATAAAGCTTTGGCGACAGTGCCATTTAGGCTAGCTCTAACATTCAAGCGAAGCCTACACTGCAGGCAAAAGCAGTTGATCGGCTATACGGTTGTGATAATGGTTGGTAGACCTACTGCATATGTAAGAGTTAGAGGCTCTATTCAGGCAATATTAAAAGTATTTCAGTTGACAGCTTGCAATAAAAATGTAGTATAGCTCACGGCTACACATTAACGGTATTTGCATCAAGACTTAGCATCTCTCTCTTCAGCGCTCTGCCACATGGCAGGTCTTTGGTGTCCAAACCTTCCACCTTATCCGATCTTCACAGTATGTGAATAGACTGTGTATAGACTTAGTATAGTATATTGCAACAGAATTACAAACACACTGCTATACATTCCAATAATATTAATCTGCTGATACTATTTAAGGCTGCACAGCGCACACCATGATTTATGCCATCATGTCTATGATTGACAGTTTTTACTCACTCGTCTAATATCAAACCTGTTTTCTTGTTCTGTTGTCGTCGTGGCGCGGCGCCAGTGTGGCCTGTGACCCCCTCACTCCGCCCACTTCTCTCTGTGACCCCCTAACTCCGCCCACTTCTCTCGGCAGAGGGGGCGTTGATGACGTCACGCGAGCCATCGAGCGGCGATGCTGTCTGAAAGAATTATTACGCAGCAGAAGCGCTGTTATTTCATTTCAAATAGCACCAATTGAAGTGTAACATGTAAAAAAAAATTCCACAAATCTTTGGTCATGCACATATGCTCAAGCGTCACAATTCAAATATGCCGAGTCATAGTGACAACTGACGAGGTAAGCATGCGATTAAGCTTGCAGCGTACGCCGCCATTATGATTTTCGAACCGGATGTGACATCACGCGAAATCTAAGAATCGAATGGTCAATAGTGCAGAAAACAAAGTTCAAAGGGAAATATAGCCTACACGTAATTACATGATTTACATCCTAAAAGCATTGAAAGAGAAGCGTAAATTTAACTCACATCTGTTTGTTGTCATTAACGTATACGTTAGGCCTTCCAAATATTTATTACCCAGGCGCTTTTTCGATCTGCAGAACTAGGCAGGAAGTTGTTGCAGCTAAATTTGTTCAAATATCGACAAAGTCTAAAAGCTTGGCAATAACGTTGTCCTTAACGCACGACCCAATTAACCGCTGCGCCATGGCCATTTAGTTTCGCAGACCGCTCGTGTTGCCCTCTGTCGGGGTTTACAAAAAGCGCTTCCTCTACTGCGGCGAACCAAGTAATTGTAAACTAGTCTGACTTCCTTTTTGCGCTCTCGGTGTCATGGCTCTGGCGTCACCAGAGGCGCAGAGTGACTTTGAAATCTGGAGATCAAATCTGCAGTATTTTCTCTAAACAAAACTCTCGACTGGGTGGAGGGGAGGAGAGGGGTGCAAAATTATGCCAAAAATTTTGGTTTGCGTAACTTTTTCTCGCCTCCAGAAATGCAACTAAACTAAGGAGATGGGGCCGGCTCAAACAAACTTTAACATCGATAGAAAATTAAATAGGCCTATATAATGTAGGCTAGAAACAATTACGGGCAACAATCTGGATATAAGGGCATAGTCTCACTGACCCGCCTCAGCGACGTGTTGGCAAGTTTACTTTAGCCTAGTTCAGAGTCGGCGATAATGGGCAGCACGCGCAGCAGAGAAAATACGATTAAACCCGGTTCCGGTGTCAACTCTCGCATTAGCTTGCGCCACTGATGACCAAATTAAATGCGCTTCCTGACGATCCCTTTTAGTTTTTGACCCGTTGCGCGTACACGCTGCTGAATGCAGAGTGCAGAGTGCAGGCATTATCGACCGTCACAGTTCTATGTAGAGGGTTTGGATACCAAAGACCTTCCATTTGGCAGAGCACTGAAGTGAGAAAGCAGTTCTTTGTGAAGAGGTCTACAGCCGCTATTGATACATCCAACTACGTGCATTTGAACTGGCTGCGATCGTTGCCTAATCAAAATCTTGCACAACGGGATGTTACGTTTTGTAGACCCAGCTAATTTTAAGAGAATGGAATTGTTGCTGATTGGTATCGACTTAAGCGAGTTTTTGTTAAAATATACAAATATACGATTAAATGAGCTCATCTTGCCTACTAGGCAATATCCTTGAGTTCATTGAACTGCAATTCGTTTAAAAAACGATTCTCGATAGGCTGTAGGCTATATCAGAAAGCATGGTGTTAAGCAGCGGTGGTGGTGGATTTATTTTGAAGGACGGCGTGTGCGTATCAAAGACTATTACCGTCCGGTTTTGTGTAAGAGGGCCGCCACAAAACCGCTCCCCCCTCTTACGTCGCCTTTTACGACTCGCCCGGGGAACTCTGGGCTGCAAGCCAATGCTTTGTTTCCGGGCCTGCACGGGGATGGTGTTAAGCAGCGTTTTTTTCAGGAGGCTATACGCCTGATACCGCTGTTAAGACATGGTGTTAAGCAGCGTTCGTTTAGACGATGATAACACCCTACCCTGCCACGGACGCGGTAAGCCTGATGCGCTTTGACGTCATGATCCACAGCTCGACGCAGATGCTCGCGTACGCAAACGTCATCGCCCCGAGGGGAAGAACAAGAACAAGCAGCAGCATCGACACCTCGTACAAGGGTGCCCAGATGGCGGCGGGCTCCGGCCACTCCTTGACGCACCAGTAGCCGGGGTAGCGGAGCCCCACCTGCTTCAGTATCTGGTCACACCAAGCGTAATCACGTATTTAACTCAAAGAAATTTGACTATTATTAAAGTGTAGGGCCTAGTATTAATTATTACCTATGTTATGTTATCTTTTATTGCCTACTTTATCAATTTAGTCTTGGGCCTCCTGGGAAGTACATTATCAACCAATAAATCTTTTTTGTCGTTTGTTTCATTCATTCTGCAACAGAATGTCCAACCAACAGATAGAACGATCTTTAGCACCACAAAAAAAGGCTAGAAAGGTTAAAAGAAAACCACTATTAATAATCTCGCACTGCTATGATTGAAATGTGGTGGGTATTGTAATCTGCGTCCCGCATGAAGGCTAAGCTCAGGGTTAGTATTGCGAGCAGGAGTGCTTAAAACGCAGCGGTCTCCGTGAAGATTAGCTTCTCTTCGAGAATAATAATAATTATTCCTTTGACTTCATTTCATCCCAAGACTATACACGGTAGCGGCTGGCATACCGTGCTCATACGAATTAACAAAAAGCAGGTTTATGCATACATTCTACAAAACTGAGAAAATGCAAAAAATTTGCTCCATGCAGTGACTTTGTCAAGTAGGCAGAACGACTGACTAGCAACCTAAATACGCATCATATATTATCGTCTTAAAAAATTTTAAATCCGCGACCGCATTGACTAGACAATTAAACATGGACTTCTTCTGACATTTGGTGGGTTTGTCATAAATTATCTCAGCTACAAACCCTGAAAAAACTAACCTTCTTTCTATCGTGTATTCTGTTAATGTTCATGTTTTCACACAGGTTTGCACGCTTTCGCCCGTCCTGATCATGACTGCCGGAGCTGGGTTTTTACGGCCGGATGCTCTTCCTGACACCAACCAAATAAATAATTATTGGCACGGGGTTAGCATCTAGCGACACTTGTGTGTTTAACAGCCTTGCTGAGGGGCCTGTAAAGCATGGTTTCGTAGTTGGTGGCGCGGGCAATTAAACCCGGGTCCTCTTGACTCGAAGTCCGACGTCTTAACCACTACACCACAGCGCCTCGCTGTGATGTAGGGGTTAGCCAGAAACCCTGAACAAATTGAGCAGAAATATTGTTGATCGGCTGAGTTATCGCCATCTTGCTCGGGGATTCTTTTTCATGACTCAATCGGAACATTAAATAGTGCTCAATCTGGTCCTGTGCATATTTAGTTAGATACATAAATTACATCATACGACCACTAGGCCTACACATGTAGATTAATTCGCAGTGCTCGAATGTAATATCAAAAACCTTCAAGCGGTCTCGGAATAAAATCGATCGATCACCACGCGTCCATACAAAGAGCGATTTCTGAATTTCTTCTGCTCGTGCGTGAAAAATAGAACTCTGCATAATGGAAAGTTCGCCGACACGACAAAGGAAAATGAAGCGTCGCTCATCGCTATAGGGACTGTTTCTACGTTGGGGGTGACAGAGGATGCACCCCGCCCTCCCCTCTCCCTACTAGCATGGCAAGCCAAGTTTTGTCAATGATAGGTAGCCAAGTTAAGACAAATCACACCAAACCAAGTCAATCACCCCCCCCCGCCCTACCAGCGTGCCAAGCCAAGATGTTTTGGCCCGGTAATATAGAAGTTTCTAGTATGCAAAAGTTCCGTAAACACCCCTCCTCCCCGCCAAAGTGAGTTATGGGCGGGCGGAAAAAAGTATTCGTTAGCACACCCCCCTCCCTCTCCGCTCGGTTGTTATCTGAAGAAAACCAGAATCATTTATCTCCACCAATAATTCCTGGAATCGCCCCCGCACGTGACCTACTATTTATGAGTAGGCCTTATAAGAACCAGCGGCGAGAGCAATTTTGACGATTGGATTGAGGCGTAGCTGTGCGTAGAACGTTGGCGAAAGTTAATGGCATAGAACTGCGAGCAATCGTGCAGTCAACGGCCGCGGACAACACTTCGTGCATCGTAGCAATCGTTTGGATCCAGCAATGGAACATAATAGAGCGCGGAAACACTTCCGCCTACAATATCGTCAGGTTAAACTAGAAACGCGAGGAAGTCAAAGCAAGAATAGCCGCTTACCGTGCTGATTGGTTTATACTGCATCGATTGATTGGCATCCAGCCGTTTAACTAGCAATATTTTGTTTTGAATGCATTAAAAAATGGGGCCATTTTCAAGCCTTTTTCATGATTTGACTGCACTACTTCTCCCGAGAGGTCAAAGAAGAGATTTTAATACATTATGGCATTAGACTACAGTGCTAATATTGGCATGCTCCAAGCTTTCAAAGTTTACTCAAATTTATAGTGTAAATTTCAGGATAAAAGAAACCGAAAACATGTTGACGTAGTGATGCGAAGACGAAGTATAGTTGCCTTCGTTAAGGCGTTGTGCTACGTACACACTGACTGTGTTAGCTATATTCCTGACTGCAATAACGGGATCAAACTGACAAAAAAGGAGACGAAAGAAAAAGAGGCGCGTACCTGTCCCTTGAGGATGGGCGTTGCGAGGCCGAGGGAGAGCAGCCAGATGACGAAGACCAACTTCTTGGCGCGGCTCGAGGTACAGCTCGAGCGGGCCTGCATGGGCTGCAGTATGGCGTAGTACCTGCGCCAAGCACCAGCAGGGCAGATTCAAGGAAGGCGCGGGCATAATTATTGTTCGCGCTGTTCTACTTTCAGAACTGAACCGATAGAGCGTCGGCGGATGGAGGTTTTTTCGTCTTTTGCGTAACCCATGCGGGATGTGGGGGGGGGGGGGGTGCCAATTTTTCGTTTTCCAGGATTTAAAATATCACATATATTATTTAAAATACCACAGATTCGTATTTAGAGCTGCGCGTATCGGGGCCTACATATCGCATTTAAAACGGCACATTTTCAGAGTACAGTTTAATGGTCTCTGAGAACAAGATTTATGGTACATAAAGTAGCACGGCAGCAGATGCTTTTGTTGGTCTGCTGCATTATAGTGCTATATCATTCTATGGACGGCTTCTCAAAAAAATAAGTAATTTCACAAGCATGCAATTGTCTACATGCACATATAGATTTCACAAAATCACAGAAAAATGAGCAATATGCTACAGCCTGCATGCATGCGAAGATAATTGTTGTTGCGCGTCATCTCTGTCATAATGAAATAGCGTGGTAGCGCATTAGAGGAGCTCCGTGACGTCGCGGCAGTCCTCCTACAGCCTAATATCCGTCATTTAACCCACTCTGTTGAACTAATCGCCTCCATTCAAACATAAAAACAGTTCCAGCACACACACACACACACCAATTCATCAAACCGCCTTCTAGCAAAAGCCGAAAATCTTGTTTTCTGAATAGCTGACTCACATAATTTCCTTCTTTTAAAACCTTAGAAAATCAAAACTGACCGATGTTGTACTTATATCACAATCCCCTTACATGTAGTCTATATGTGATGCAAGTCACGTGTCCGTCGATGAAAAATGACAAATATCCGGTACCACACCCGGCCTAGTTCTGCGCAAGCAGGGACGGATCACGCCCATTAAAGTATGGGGAGGGGTATTTTCAAAACACGAGACTACAGTTCTTCTTTTCCTAACAACTCCAAAAACGAAGGAATGACTGATAGAAATTTTGTTGATGAATTTTTCACGGAGGTCGTTTTTGGGTTGCATTTAGGCATCATTTTTTTCTTCCGTGATTATCAACCTAACCGGCTGCCAAACGGACAACTGACCCGGCCTACCGACATGACTTTCCCTCTTGGCCTTGGTCTACCTGCGTGTCAGGGATCTCAGCCTGCGTGGACTAGGGATGATGCCTGTGTTGCCGGGGGGCGTCACCGATATGGTCGCCAGACTATGAAACGGACCATTATTATTATTATGATTATTATTGTTATTTAGGACTGAGTTAGACCAACATTAATCTAATTTCAATCACACCAATGGGTGATTTCGTGAGTGTAACCACTTCTCATTTTAGAACTATTTCAAGGATCCCCAAAAAAACTTTTAACAGTGTGGGCAATGATCCCCATCATCCCCATGGCATCCTCACCCGATCCCCCCTGTACCCACGCATGATTCAGTTTCTGCGGAATGGTCCCGATTGAGAGGTTTCCAGGAACGATCGCCCTTCAGGAAGGTGGGCACGTAGTCCCGGGTGACAAGTATAATGTTGGCGGGCGCACGCCTCAAGGAACAAACATTTGGCGACTCCGCGGAAGCGATACGACGTCATCGCACAAAGGGAGAGGCGGCGGCATGTAACGTCAGAAGGCTAGTTTACTCAGTGTACAATTACGCAACATGAGGTAGACCCTAGGCCTGGAAGTTAAACTAGCTGCGATGTCACGGATTTGGTGAACCCAAACACGATGACAGGTCAATTGCGTTAAGCAGCCATGCGTACAGATGTCTTGGTCAACTCAATATCGACAAAGTATGCGCTGTGTCGGCGAAACTTAAACCAAAATATCAAAAGACGCGTTAAAAAAATAAAAAACAATAATTAACGCGTTTAGTCAGCGAAGCCCTAAATCACTCTAATATAATATATGAAGCGCTTGCCGCGCAGTGATAGCGCAGTGACAACCGACACTCCAACAGTGTGAGCACAAAAACCTTAATACTTTGCTCTTAAAGCATCCCGCATTTAAATCTCCACGCTAATCAGACTTAGAAAGGCATACACTTTTTGCAGGCCTATCCGTCGTCTATTATTTTGCTAACATTGTGGGGGGTGTATTACGATAAATTGGATCTAGTCACATAGATACCTCTCTAGACTCATGACTGTGAGTGTGAGCACGGAGCAGATGACGGACACGTTCTGGAGGTAGTGGACAAACTTGCAGAGCACCTCGCCGAACGTCCACGTCCACACGAACCAGCGCACGAACTGCGTACAGCAAGCCGGCACACGCCGTTGCATCTTTGAAACAGTTAGTATAGTCGTGGAGCCAGCGCGCTAGTCTCTACCATTGAATGATTTGAACCAGTCAAACACCAAAGTTTACATTTTTCCTATTCTCGAATGCTGCTCTCAAGTCTGATTCCCAGACTGTGAAAAATAAATGATAAGATAAGACCTGAAATTTTTCAAAGTGGTTTTTCAAAACCTTGACAGGGTTCGACTATAGGCGATATTTTACCGACTCCGAAAGGAGTGAGTAAAATAATACTTGTCAGGCTGGACTACACATGTACTGAACTGCGCCGACTTCCACCCTGATCTTTATCTTTTTTACAAAAATTGTGTAGACTTAGGCCTTTAAAGAAAATTATTGATCAACTTAAAGTAAATTTGTCGACTGAAAGGAGTAGCTCATTGCTAACCTGTGCTTACGTCGTTTTTCTGCATATTGAATTTAAATAATTATGTTGGCTGTATTACCTAGATTTAATTTATTGATATTTTGACGTAAGCGCCGTGTTTTTAACGTAGGTTATTTTTTATGGAACCAGGTCAGTAGGCCTACCACTGGGACCCTTTGTCTCTCACTTCAAGTAGCTTGTATTTTGTAGTGACTTTATAATGTTTATTTGCTTTGTGCTTGAAATACAGCTATTGAACGCAATTCAAATTACCACACAAATTAGCGCGACTCGTTAGGATGGAGCAACGTGTGCTTCTATACCCAGAGCTATAATTCATGTCGTATTGGAAATTGCAGTTTTATGGATGCAGTAAAGTTGTTGTTACTGGATTAGTGCTGCTATGGTCTAATGCGTCGGGCTCATAGCTGACAAAGGCGGCATCTTACACTGTAAGCGTATCATAAGGCCTTGATAGTAGCCTACATGCGCAGTAATAATATATCTACATTATAATTGAGAGGCAAAACCGCCAAAATAACGTGCAGCTAAAATGTCATATTTTAGGCCTGCTTTCCACGATGCATATTTTGCATGCAATTTAACACACAATTTTGCCTACAATTTTGCATGCAACCATGTTAAGAAAATTACAATGTAAAATGTCATAAAACGGGTTTCATGCAAGCCGTGCATGAAACCCAGATAAGGAACAAGCCTTGCATGAAACCCACTTAAGGGAACCCTTGTCCTAACAACGGTTGTCCGTCCGCCTTAACACGGCTGCACGCAAAATTGCATATAAAATTGAATGCAAAATACGCATAGTTGTGAGGAACGCTTGCGGTATACATGCTTCAGTGCATTTACCTTGAGCGGGACGCATGCGCAGACGAGGAGGAGGTCCGCTGAGGCGAGACTAACAAGAAAAATGTTTGTCACACTGTGCATGCGGCGGTATCGTGAGATGCAGACGATCACTAGCCCGTTCCCTATGGTACCCAGCACGAGCGTGAGGCTGTATACGAGCGAGACCGGTATCAGCTCCGCAGCGGGGATGTTGGCGAGCGTGTCGTGAGGGTAGTCGTAGTAGTAGTCGTACTCTGACGTCACGTTGACGTCAGGGGAGGAATGGGACGCGTTGTGGCGCGCAGATGACGTCATTTCAACGCTGTTTAGAGTTGAAATCGACGAGTGATTCATCGCTTGTGAACCTACTCTTAAGCGTTTGTAACACTGTTTCTCTAATTGCGATACTAAGATTGATGCCTTGTTGCGTTCTAACACCCTGCATGTCAAGAAACAACGAATTGCTTTGCAACCCAGAGCATCACCAGATAGCCGTAAAGACGACTGCAGCAGGGGGAGAAATTCTCTGATTGGCCCCGAGGCACTGAACCCAGCTGTAAATGCGGTAACCTACAAACGATCCATGAACATCTAGAATCAACTACCTGTACCTTGTCGAATTATAACTCGCAGTGCTATTAAAAATCATTTCATTTCGATTAGAATCATATCTTCAAAAATAATATGCTAAACCTCGAACAGTGACTTCATTTTAACATGTTCTAACGACAACAGTGCGCGTCTTTGTGTTAGTCAGTATAGGTTTCATTGCAATTTCTGGCATCGCCAACCCGATGTTCTAACGGAGCACTTCTGCGCTTCAAGCTTCGCGAAAGAGTCGATCAGCCACTATTCACCGCAAACGAGATCCAATTGTGCATCAACTTATGCTGAAAATCGAGAGTCGCGGCTGGAGGAGCCAAATTAGAATACAATGCATGACATTGTAGTTTACATGTGCATGTAGATCTACAGGCTGGCTGCTTCTGCCGCCTGCTGGTTTACGTTGAGAACACAGTCTTGCATCCAGTTAGGCCTACTGTTTTACACTGCCACTGCTGCAGACTTAGTTTGACGTTAGGCCCACTTAATCTAAAGTTTACCGTTCAAGATTCAGTCTGACAATCAATGCAACACAGCCGCGTCGATCAAATATTGAACACTTAGCCCGCAATAATTCTGGCAGCCATCCACCTATTCAGTGACGAAGTCACCGACGTCATAAGCCTGTGACAAGATGTTCTGACTTGTTGTTGCAGCAATCGTTATGGAATGATGGCGGACAAAACGTGTCGTCGAAGATGTCAAAAAATCTCGCTGCGTGCTGGAACGATTGTGTGCGTTTGAGAGCGTTTGCAATTACATTCTCGTCGGCGGCTTGCCACTGTGTAAGCACGCGTGCAGCGTGCGAAAATGGAATCCGAACGCATCCATCGTGGCTCCTGGTAATTTGCATAGCCCGTGTGGGATTTCGTTCTTATTGAATTTAAATAAGTTGCGATTTCGATTAGACTTAGGACTGAGTTAGGTTAGTAGGTCTAAATTTATGATTGCGTTAGAGTCAGGGCAAGATTAGGATTAGGGTTTGGACTGTTTAATTCATTTTCTATTTTCTTCACTCGGTATGCAAATTAGCAAGAGATTAGATGGATGGGCGCAGATTCCAGTTTCGCGAGCTGCAGAGCGCTATGTTGATGGCTCTGTTACTCAACGAACGCCAACGTGTGACTGAAATCTCGCGTTCCAGGCTCTCAGTCTCCGATTAAATAGCCCGCAGAATTAACCCGAAAAAGACGCGTAGCAAGAAAACGAAATGGACCTATTGACAAATAGATAGTTCAACGCGGAGAGACCACACGTAGGCCTAGTCTACGTAGCAAGAAGACGTTTGTTAAAGAATCTAAAACTTTTATTCACAGCAGGTTTGTTTATGAAAATCGGTGGAGGCATTATGTATACTACCAGGAGCAATTCAGGTTAATAGGCCAAATCATAGGCCTACAGTAACATAGGCCTACAGTAACATAGGCCTACAGTAACATAGGCCTACAGTAACATAGGCCTACAGTAACAGCAAAAGATGCAAGTTTGAGCTCATGATCACAAGTTTCACAACCCTATCTTATGTACATGTGCAGCCTTCAGTATAGACTAACGGCTGTTGAGTTGGATGGAAATATTTGACGAAAACCATCGAGCAAAAATCGAGCGTAAAGTCTGGAGCGGTGATCCTGGTGTATGGTTGGCAAACAAAGCCTGCTGCCAGGATATCTGGCAGGTTAGCAGGCCGCCCTCTCTCCTTGCTGATAGGCCCACGCTATCGAAGAGCTCAGTCGGCGCCTCAAATCAGGATGCCTGTGTGTCTCCGGGACGGTTTGGCTGTCGGGAGAAAAAAACTATTTTTGGAACTCAAAATGTGTGCCGCCATTTCGTATAGGGGACGTAGAAGTAGAAATATCGCGGAACCAGCTGTCTCATTCGCAGGGGGGGATAGTATTTTAAAACTGTGTCAGTACAGTCTAGTCTACATGCATAGGCCTACTGTAGGCCTTGTAGGTCTTGGAGCGAACATGCCTTCCCTGTCCCTTTTCCCTCCACCCCCCCCCCCGTGTGGACCTCC
>JAQIWG010004016.1:0-16782 GCA_034695025.1 Chamaedrilus cognettii | reverse complement strand
CGCAACAACGCCCCACACACGCAACAACGCCCCACACACGCAACAACGCCCCACACACGCAACAACGCCCCACACACGCAACAACGCCCCACACACGCAACAACGCCCCACACACGCAACAACGCCCCACACACGCAACAACGCCCCACACACGCAACAACGCCCCACACACGCAACAACGCCCCACACACAACAACGCCCCACACATACAACAACGTGCCACTGCTAACACCCATGCACTCAGTTCTTTCTGTTCAGACGCTAGTTTATCCTATGCAGGACAGGATAACAATGTCACACCAACATTACATGAGCAGGAATATTCAAATCGGCGCCCAGATCAGAGGCGGCGCTACGAGGGGACAAAAGGGTCATACCCCCCCCCTCTTTTTTCAGTGCCAAGTTCTTCCTGTTATGATTTTCAACCCCCAGCTAAAAAAGTTTCTGTCAGCACCCTGCACCCCCCCCCCCGCGCTCGTGACTGTTGGAAAGGAAAAGCGGCTTGTAAATTGCTCACGTTAGTGTACTTTGAAGCCCCCGTGAAGCTAGCCAACATAATTTTTCCTCTGTCTCCCTTTGCCCCTCTCCACAAAAAAATCCTGGCGCCGCCCCTGGCTTAGATCACGCACCTGCTGCGAGCCCCCCACGGAGTCATTGTCCCCGTGCCTCCCCCCGGCCCCCCCTCCCCCAAACACCGCCCTGCCAGCCATCCCCCCCACACAGCCCCCCTGGCCCCCCTACCCTCAAACCCCCCTCCTATCCCCACCCGACGCCGCTGAGCGCGCCCCCACCCAAACTGAGGGAGCTAGGTGTATCCGTGTCGTAGGGCTGGACGCAGACCCCACGCTTTATTCAGAAAGGCCAGCCCTCAATCTTTAACTGCAATGATTAGCAGTCTGGGTGATCTTTCTTAGCGTAATCCAGCTTGAAGATCCCGTTAAAGAACAACGATCAGAATAAGCTACTAAGAGTCCAGTCGGAATTAACTTGAAATCATACTAGTCGACTGAAATTTAATCCTAAAAGGTAAACGATGCCCAGTCCCGTAGTTTCAGCGAATAATTCAGACTTTAGCAGCCTACGTTAGGCCTAACTGCATATAACTGCTCATAGCAGCTTAAATTCAAAATTTACTGATATCCATTAAGAACTGATTAAACTACGAGCATTGCAGCAATTTCTTCTGTCTTTTACGTCTGATGACTTCCGAGAGCATTGCTGCGATTCCTGCACAAGAAAAAACTTCCGTTACAATCCAATTCGCAGCGAATCCAACAATTTTTCTGCGTAACAAATGCAGTTGAAATGCACTTCTGCTAGTTCTACTGCGCTAGGTATTTATAAAACGGTGTTTATTATAAAGTTTATTATAATACAACGTTCATTATACAAATGGGTAATTACAGCCGCTAGTTCTGCGAATGTCATCTTTGTTCACAGTACAATAACTGACCGCCGCGCGCAGTCGCAGATACAATTCATTGTTCGGTCAGCGTCCTTTCCGTCGTGACGAAAAAAGGAAAATTCGCAAATTCGATTATCACCACGGAGCCTACACTACATACATACTACTGCATAGCCTGCACACTGTCGCCGCTGTATACATAGCGTAGCCGCTTCACGAGAAAATGTCCAATCTACAAGCTAGCCAAAGCAATTTAAATTTCAACGAGCTTCCTGCATTGGCTGGCGGTGTAGGCTCGGTGATCGCCTGCTTGTACATTGGATACCGTAGAGCAACATTGACAGCTTAGCGCGCAGCGTGGTTTGCATTGCAAGCATACAGTAACCGTACATGTATGTTAGTGCAACAGAGGTGTGACGCTGCGGCTGCAGCTGCCAACGAGTTTCGCCAATGAACGACACATCGACAAACTCACCGTTAGTTTAGCAGCAAAATGGATTTGTTTTAAACTCGACTCCCCATCCTTAACCCCCAAGCCCTAACCTAAACCTTTAATGTAACCGAGTCAAAACCCTAATCCTAACCTGTGCACAACAAAAGCAGCACATGTTGTCCAGATTGGCCTAGATCCATTTCCACCGCTAGTGCAAAGGATCATATTTTTCTCCACGTTTAGCGGCGACTCATTGACAAGCCACGAGCACTATAGCAAAAGCGACTCTGCGTGTAGAAATCCAAGTGGAATGAAGAACAAATGTATCACGTGATGCGAGGCGGCGAGCAGCAGCTGAGTTTGGGTCCGAGATATAGGTAAGAGCAAGTTTATTCTATGATTTTGTCTTTATTCTTCTTTGACTTCTACATAGTGCAGTCACGAGTCACTGAAATACTCACGCTATGCATCGATGAATGAGCAGCACTAATTCAGTCCCAGTTGTTCAATAGTTATTTGAACTATAGTTGAACGATCCAGGATTATTTTAACAACTCCCCAATATTGGCGTGTTATTCACACAATCCTGGATCGAATTTTTGAGATCTGATTGGATCGTGACGTCCTTTTTGTTCTACGATTATCTAAAACCAAATATAAACTCTCTATTGAACAACTGGGGCTCAGTGTTGTTTTGGATCTAGAACCTATGGCTCAACTGTTCGCCGACATCCACAATTGATCCACTATACCCCATTCAACCACTTCAAGCTATTCGCTCTACTCTCAGAGTTTACAGAATATAAATAATTTCACCACAAAAATGTGCAAATCTCACTAGTGACTTGACATTTTTAGTTTGCAAATTGCGGAGTCATGCGACTGGCGCAGATGCTGAACTGTCGTGCATCGGCGAGCAAAGAAGTCTCGTAGCTTCTGACGTCTGCGACAGCTTGATGCTAGTTGGCTGCAGCGCGGCTCGCGAGACGAAAAATCAATGTCAATGGAAATGGAACGAGCGCCTAGCCTAGGACTACAGCAGCAGTAGCGGCAGCAAGAGCGGCAGCAGCAGCGGCAGCAGCGGCAGCAGCAGCAGCAGTGGCGGCAGCCGCAGCAGCCTCGTATAGCCACACTAAGAGCATCGGCGCTCGCGCTTTTATAGTCAAAGTGCTTTGACTGTCAACAAATTGTTTTTGACCGCTGGCCAAGTTCCAACACTACATGTCGAGTTAGAATGCTAGCTAAGCTTATGCTTGAGCGACAGGTAGTCTCAAATTCAGGCAGTCCAAAAACAGACAGCATAAAATTCATTTTCTTCATTTCTAGGTCACACAATATAGATGCCTTTTCCACGATAAAAGATAAATTTCGTAGAAAATAACGAGTGAAAAAATTGACAATACCAGCCTAATTATCAGGCTGTCCTAATCAACCGAAATCCAGGGGTACCCTAGATTTCAATTAAGGTCACATCAATTCTGATTAAAAACCAAAATGCAATATGCTTGCAATCTGTTACATTTATTTTTTTGTGAAATTGGTGCGAATTCTGTCCAGCGACACTCGTTTATATAATGATAAATTTTGAGATACATTCGAAATAATAACGGAATTTCATTCCTTTACACTACAAACGCATTGCCCCGCAAAGCCCAATAGCGATAAAATAATTCAAACACGCTACAAAATTTGTTAGTTTAATACAAATCAATAATTACAGTGCATTTAAAAATCTGAGCACAACTGTCTCTTCTAAAAAACAATTGAAAAAAAACAAAACAGATCATACCTTAAATCGAACAATACCCCACAAAAATCATACTACGCAAGTAGACAATCATTGTCACAACTACTGTAAAACAGGACATTTTAGCTGCGTTATTTCTGTGAATTTGCTTCTCAGAAATTTAACAACACTTAATTTTCACTTTTTGAGGACTGCGTATTATAGCTAGGGCAGTTTCATATTCGCTCATGTCATTTTTGCGAGCTTTATCTATTCGTGAAATTCGTCAAAAATACATGCAGCTAAAATCTCATGTTTTGCAGTATTACAGCAAGAATAAACCTGGCTTCTCAATCACGACTTTAAAACACCAGATCAAGATTCATGTAACCAATCACATGGCTTCAAATAAATCCTGGATCATCATATCGGGGAACCGACTTAGATGACGTCATGATCTCAAATAAATATTTTAACGCTTCATTGAAAAACCGATCTAAGAGTTTGAATACAAGGCCAATCTGCGTAATGAGCATAGCCTCTGCGTTTTCACATAACTACCCCTGCAATAAAAAACCCACACGCTACATTTTTTTGGAGAGACTGTAGTTTAGGGATCGTGTGTAGCACACAAAGACCATACACAGTCTGTGCAAGAGAGCACCACAGAACTGCTACCCATCTTTAGTCAATATTTACAACTCGCCCGGAGAGCTCTGGGCTGGAAGCCAATTCTTTGTTCTACGGCTTACAGAGAGAACGTTTTTGTTTGTCCTTTCGACTTCCAAACTTCTTCTAAGCCACTCCTTCTCATGATCACAGCCCATGACAAATGTGCGATAAAAAAAATGACTCTGAAGGGAAAAGCGTGGAAATCACAGATTTGGTTCTTTTAGATAAATAGAGCATAATTTCAATGCTTGCTTCAGTGTCCTTCATCTTCCTTCCATTAGATGATCAAATTAGAGAATTAATTAACCGCCCCATTACTTATCCATGCAGCATCGTGTTGCGCCGCTAACCGTGCAGCACTAGCCGATCATATATATACGAAAACAAAACAAGATAAATAAACAAAAATATCAACACATGTAAAATTGCCATGATAGAGCGGGAAAAGAAAAAATTATTTACAATTTTGCAACGAAATATTATGACTCGTTTCTCAAATTTGACAATTACAATACACTGCGCACGGCGATGACGTTCCTAACAGAGCAGGTGGCACATACTGAGCGAGTTAACGCCTACATTGCTTCCTTCAAATTTACAACAAAATTATTACATAGTGCGACCAGAGAATTTAACAGACCCAGGGCTAACGCCCAATTTTTACCGAACAGGCACCTGGCATCCCCCTTGATCCCCACCACACGACGTCTAGAGCACAAGCTTCTTAAGGATAATAAACACCTGACCAACAAATTTTCGGACCCACTACCCCCCTAAAAATCTGAGAAAAACGCTGATTAGAAGTAGATCAAGGATCAGAGGCACAGAAAGGATCACAGAGATCAGAGCACGATACAGAATTTGAGCAGGATCATGAATATGAGGATAAGAGCAGGATCTGTAATCGAAGCAGGATCTGGGATCAAAGCAGAATCAGGGATCAAGGCAGAATCTGAGGATCAGAGCAGGATCTGGGATTGAAGCGAGATCAAAGGACGATCTGGTTCTTGCAGCTGCGTTCGAGAGCCTTGTCAGGCAGGACGATAGAGTTGAGGATGATGACCTCAGAGGGAATGTGTACACTCGACCCTGCATCACAAACAAAGCACTGCTTCGTTAATATAAAAACTAACCTCCGTTTATCGTGTAATCTGTTAATGTCCATGTTTGCACACTGGTTTACACGTTTTCGCCCAGATCAGGACAGTAGAAGTTGGGTTTTTACGGCCAGATGCCCTTCTTAACGCCAACCAAATAAATAACTATCTGGCGCGGGGTTAGCAGCTAGCGACACTTGTGCGTTTAACAGCCTTGCTGAAGGGTCTGTAACGCATGGTTTCATAGTTGACTGCTTCATTAATTATTTCAAACAATGATAGTTATTGGTTCTATCGTACAATATGAGCTAATAAATAACATATTGATTCCTCAAGCGTCTAATGCACACCCAAGACCGAGACTCCGAATGAGCGAACATAGAATTTGGTGATCCTTTCGATGATCACGCACAACTATGAGAAAATTGTACAGGTCCTATGACCTGGGTTCGAGATGCGCAAGACCTTGAATTTAACTCCTCGACGCCAGCAATAGCACCCAAATCCAAAGCTCCTCATATTAACGAACGATAGAAAGAAATAACCAGATCCTAATAATGTTTCGAGCATGATTTTGTATCACTTGAGTCGCAAGGTAAATATTGGGGCTATATGTTATATGTAATATTGACTTTGTCTGTTCGCGTAACTTGCGTATTAATTATTTTAATTTTTTTTGTTTAGGGACCGTGTCTAGCACAAGAAGCCTATACCGCCCGGTTCTGTGCAGGGAGCCCGCACAAAACTGCTAACCCTGTTTTAGTCGTGCTTTACGACACGCCCGAGGAGCTCTGAGCTGCAAGTCAGCTAAGGAGAGAAAGCGGAGGAGAGCCTTTACACTAAATTCTTATTTCATTAGTGCAATCAGATTCAGGATTAGGGTATCGATATGACCACTTTGGACACTGGGCAGGTAGCTGCACACCTAGAACAGTGATTGAGGGGCAGAGGCGACCCTCTGCATCAAAGAGGTCGCGAATGTCGAGCTTGGCGAAAGGTTTGTTGGGGTTGGGGTCGTTAGGCGTGCCTTCTACGCGCGTCCACTCGCCCACCACACTGTTCCACCCGATGATGCTGTGCAGGATGCAGCAGTGATCCTGCACAACGTAGCGTGCATAAACAGGTACTTACTAACAAAACGTGGAGAAAAATGGAGAAGATTAGCTGGACAGAGAAGATATAGAATGAAGAAGTGTTGAGGCGAGTAGGGGAAACGAGGACTATGATGGAAGTGATGGTCAGAAGAAAGAAAAACTGGATTTGACATGTATTGAGAGGAGAGGGATTGTTGAGAGATATGATAGAGGGAAGAATGGAGGGCAAGAAAGGATGGGGAAGGCCACGTATCGGATGATAGACGACCTGCTTGGGAAGGAATCGTATGTAGTGACGAAGAGAAGGGCTGAAGATCGGCTAGGGTGGAAGATTTGAACACCAAAGACCTTCCATGTGGCAGAGCACTGAAGAAGAACTATAAATACGCAACTAACAATATAATGCACAACTAATATAATAAACAGTGCAGAAGTTGTCCTGTAACATGCGCTAGTAACTAATCACGGACACAACGCGTGCAAAAAATACGTCTCAGATCAAATTTATCTCTTCAGTGATAATGCTGTTCTTCTTACAAATCCAAAAAATATCACACACTTTTATATTACATATTCCAAAACACTGATACAAAATAAATTTCAATCAATTTTTAAAAGAAAGACCCGCGATCGACCAACAAATACAGAAAAAGCAAGCGATCAGTCTTCTTTCGCTCCCTTTGTTCAATTCGACCAGAGGCAGTCGATCTCAGATTGAGCACAAGTACACCGGTAGACACGAGGAGATGGCAGACCTGGATGACTGTTCCCTCGAGGACGATCGACTCCCTGACGCGCACGCCGGCCTGAATCACCACCCCCTTCTCCACCGTCACGTTGGGACCGAGCTGGAACCAGACCGCAGACACTCCACTTGTACACGGCACGGATCTAAGAAGGAATCACACCGCCTCATGCTCTTCTTATCTCAGAGTGTCCCAAAGTCTTCAAAAATTGAATCTATACAAAAAAGTATTTATACATACAAAAAGTGCGTCAAGACAAGTGCGAACTGTGGAGTGTCAAACTGTCGATGCACGAAGTCGACACTTTGAGAATACACCACAGGCCATAGCGTTGTCCGGTACAAAACATTATGACCACTATCAACCTAGAAAGGAACTCAACCGAACAAAACGTCACACAAAAATGGGATTGTCAAAGGCAGCATAATGGTGCACTTGGTTTGAAACTATTCTGTCATCAGCAGTAGATTCGGCCATCGAGCAGAAATCGGCGTGATTCTAAACAGCCAATAGTTTTTTTGTTTTTTGTAGTTTAGGGATCACATGTAGCACGTTAAGGTTATACACAGTCCGGTTCTGTGTAAGAAAGCCGGCACAGAACCACTCCCCCTTCTGCAGTCGCCTTTTACGACTCGCCCGGGGAGCTCTGGGTTGCAAACCAATTCTTTGTTCTATGGCCTGCAGGGGGCAAGCCACTTGGTTCTAGACAGTTAATAGAAGCCCACCGCACAAAAATATCAAAACCACACATCGTTATCACCAAGAACCCAATGGAACCCAATGGTGAACGCAATGGAAAGCTAAGACATACACAAGCAGATGGATGAACTGAGGCGGAGGGGTGAATGTAGACGTCTCCGATGATGCATGGCTTTCCCTCTCCGTTTTTCGCCAGCCTGTCGGGGTGTGTTCTCGCGTAGATGTGCAGGTAGTGACGATTGGCATAGATGGCAGCACTGTCGGCAACAAACCAAAGAACTTTAGTCAGTTGCAATGGCGACATACGAGTATGGAAGGGTAGATTTCATCCGGTTTCGTCCAGCTTTGGACGCGGTCTCTTAATATCCATTCCGAAAAACTCTGGTGCAAGAGGTATTTTAAAGGCTAATCAGTTTAGAGGTATAACCGTTAGTTCTGTTATATCCAAAGTATTCGAACATTGCCTTCTTGTTCTTTATGGTAGCTTCTTACATTCCTCTGACAGATTGGTTTCAAAAAACAAATCGGTTGCCCACATGCAATATTCTCTGTTCGTAAAGTAATCTAAAATTTTGCAGCCAGTGGTTCAACGCTCAATGTATGCTGTCTCGACATTTCTTCTGCATTTGATCGCGTGAATTATCGAGGCTTGCTTCTTAAGCTAATGGACAGAGGGACTCCAAATAGTCTGATACCTGTTTTAAATAATTGGTACAGTAAGTCATATAATAGCATCAGGTGGAACAACATACATTCTCAACCTTTTCGTCTCACTGCCGGTGTGCGCCAGGGGGGAGTACACGTATAGTTATTATCTGCTATATTACTATTATATTATATATATTATATATATTATATATATATTATATTAATTATTTCTCTTTTGTGTTGTGTAACCTATATTCTTGAGTATGTGTGACGTTTTCGGCTGCTTGTTTGTGTGAGATATAGATATTTATACTAATAATTACTATAGATGATTGTCAACAACTGAGCTTTTTTTGAAGGTCTCTTGCTCCTAAATATCCATAGACAATCGTAGCCAGATGAGCCTTCCTTGAAGGGTCATTTGTTTGGTGTCATTGTCAGCAGAAAAGAATAAGAAGAAGAAAGGTTACCCGGCGGACTTGAGTTGACTCCAAAAGTTGGATGTTTGGTAGACGTATAGCCGGCCGGCGCTGGAGAGCCGAGGAAATACATCCTGTTCCATGCGTATCACTTCACTGGTGCGCGCCTCGCTGTCTATGTCAAACCTACGCACCATGGTGCTAAGCATCAAACCTACGCACCACGACACACACATTAAACCTACGCACCACGACGCTACATGCCAAACCTACGCAGCACAACGCTACACGTCAAGCCTACACACCACAGCGCTACACGTCAAACCTACACACCACAGCGCTCCATACGCATCACCCTACTGGTGCGCTGTCTATGTCAAACCTACGCACCACAGTGCTCCATATCAAACCAATGCATCACAGCAACACTCCCTGAATGCATCTCAACTCCCAAAAACTGCAAAAAACAGTTTCACAACGCGTGAATTTATAACATAAATGTCCACATCGGTGCTGCCGCTGCGGCTGGCTGGTCCCTGAACCCGGACAGAGGGAAGCTGGGCCCGACTATCACGGATCCGGATGGGATTGCCACCAAAACACCCACGTTTATGTCAGTAACGCAACAATGATTCTGAAGGAAAATTCAATCCAACCCCAACCTTTACTTCTAACCTAACCCTCACCTAAACCCCTGATCCTAACCTTAAAACTAACCCTAAACCTATTCCTGACTCTAACCCTGAACCTAACCCTAAAAAAGGCTCAAAACCACATTCAACAGCATTTTCCCCTGATACCTCCAGAAGGGTTAAGCATCATTATTGCTAGCTCTATTACCCAAAACCCACCAAAACTACTCACGTGATTTCCTCATGCCGCTGCTTGAAGACGCACCCGATGTGTTCAAAGATGGCCGGCGAGAAGAGGAAGATGCCGCAGCTGATGAGCGTGCTTACAAATGTGCTCGGCTTCTCCACATAGTGGTCCACCTGCCGCGGCACATCCCTTCTTCTTATTCTACTCTTTTAACTGACAGACCAGTTCGGCGTAGAGAGGGCCGCCACAGAACCGCTCCCTTTCTTTACACGCCTTTTATGAATAGCCCGGGGAGGCAGTTGCAGCCTCTGTGCTGCAAGAATATTCCTTGTTCCCCCACCCCACCTACTAGGGACAAAAAACTAACAATCTGCCACTGGGAATTTTTAAAGGTTGAATGATTGTGGTTTGTTGTCAAAAAATTTACATTGTGAATATAATGAGAGTTCAATGAGAATTCAATTTGTCAGTAGGCCTGAAGTGTACTTGCGGCAAGAGTGTGCACCAAGTCAATCGACCTGAATCCACACGACAGAGCGCCGATCAACGGTACATATTACAACTACAAGTAGATTTTGTTGACAGCTTTCGCACAAGTTTTATTCTATTTTTATTACTGGTTGCTTCACTGGTATAAAGTGTACTTGCTGCAATAGTATGCACACTAGAGAGAGAGACACAACATTACTCAATACTTAAAGTCATAATTACCCGATGAGTAAGCTTGTCTTCGACTATACAGCCGTAGTTGAGAGACTGCTGCCTTGTAGCCTGAACCAATCAGGTGTCACTTAAGTATTAGAATATACACTAAATATTGGCCTACAAAGCGCGCTTGTATTCGATTAGGTCCTAGATCCAAGGTTGAAACCTAAAAAGTGTTGGACAAATCAACAAGAAATAAAGTGCTAAACAATACAAATACAATTTAAAATCGTGTTCAGCTCCTTTTGTAATATATAATATCAGCTTTCTCACACCGACACGTTTCTTAAGTGTGCACTCCAAAACAAACAGCAGTCTCATTCAGGTTTCCAGCAATGGTTGCCCAATCGAGGCGTAGGTCCCCAATGAAAATTGTTTTGTTTAGGGGGTTTAAGAACCGCATGTACTAACCAGGACAATTTACAAATTACAGGTACAAAATGAAAACTTCTGACATAACAAGCGACTTCAGATTCATCCCTATTTGACTACTACAGCAGGAAGAACGAAGAAGATCAACTGGACAGAGAAAATAGCAAATGAGGAGATATTGCGGAGGTATCCCCCGTACAAGGTCAGCTGCGGGGGAAGGTTTCGACACCAAAAATCTTCCATTTGGCAAACCCTGAAGAATAAATACAGCAGGTGTGGTGTTACCTCGGTGGCCAGCATGGTGAAGTGTTCCCCGTCGCTGTTGGCCGCCGCAGTGGCGCGGTGGAACTCAAGCATGGGCTGCAGGGGGAAGTCTCCACAGACATCGGCGTTCATGACAAAGAAGAGCGCCGGGCCACCGCTGCTGATCTGGTCCCTGAAGTGGTAGAGGGCGCCGGCCGTGCCGAGCGCCGTGTACTCCTGGAGGTAACTGAAACAGAAATAAAAAAATTGGCACTAACATCCGCATGAGCAGTAGGCGTTGAGATGCGCTCAAAATGTCAATTAACATCACAGCCTGCATCTAACTCTAATTTGACAAAAATTCACGTAAAATAAGGGCATAGGTCAGAGGCTTTTAATAACATCGATTTATGTTTGTTTAGCATCGTTACTTTAATGGTGTTTTATTCAAGGAAAATAACTGCATTTTGTAGTGCATGTAGTGCATGTAGTGTGTGTGAAGGCAACTGGCCACAACTGCAACAAGAAATGCGCTATGTATAGAATAATGGCAAAAAAGCCGACGCGTGACTGTGCGTAGCACAAAGACTATTATACAGTCCGGTTCTGCAGGGGAGAGCCGGCACGTTGTCTATTGTTCATTTTCTGTCCAGTCCAGTCACCTGACGACGATGCGAAACTCCTGCTGCACACTAGTCATGAACTTGATGAGCTGCGCGTCCTTCTGGTAGCTGCCGATGAGCAGGATCTCCTTCATCTGGGGCAGCTGGGCACCACCATACCCGGGCAACAGTCAGCAGGCAATCTTAACTTATAGTTCAGGTTCAGAATGCCTTGAATTACTTGGCTTGTATATAATCAGCCATCGGCCCCCATTCTCTATCCTCTGAAGTAAAATCAATAATCTTTGTACGAACAATATTTCTTACTTCAAACTTACATTTAACAAAAAAATTATGCTTCGTTGAAATTGATATCAAAAAACATCTCAATAACGAGCATTACCATAGCAAAAATTACCACAACGTCTTACACTCGCATCACAAATCTTCTGGCTGGTATGGTGCTGGAAAGCCGGCATAAGTAGACTGTACGCAACTGTGTGACGCTCACCCGACTCGCTGCCTCTATGTGATGGTAGATCATCGGGAACCCGGCGACGCGAAACAGAGGCTTCGGGATGTCGAGGGAAAGGGGGCGAAACCTCGTCCCTGAACACAGTATTAAAGAGACTAAATCCACATATACATATCCACATACAATCCACATATACATATCCACATATACATATCCACATATACATATCCACATACAATCCACATATACATATCCACATACAATCCACATATACATATTCACATACAATCGATAGAATTTCTCGCAAAAATTACATGCGACCAGTAGCGCATACATAAATCATAATAGGAACGAGCAGTGCTCAAAAGCGCGAAAATTAAGTGCAGTCAAATTTTTAAGAGACAAATCGCGAAAAAAACATGGAGGAAAAATTTACGTATTTAGAGCAGTTAGTTATTATGTTAACTTTAATATTTATTATTATTCAATGCGTTAATTAGTATGATCATCTATTAGGGTGGTGTGTAAAAGTCTAGCTGAAGTTAAATTGAAAGGTAAATTGAAAACCTTTGGACGGGCCGCCAATCAATATGATTGTCTTGAGCATTGCCGTGTCAGGATCCACGATCGAACCCTTGCCTAACAGCAACAAAGTTAGGCAACAATTAGATCAAATTATACATCTAACAAAAGTTAGCAACGTGTCAATATTTTCTAAAAATGATCCGAGTAATGACTAACGACAGAATAACGCACAGCCAATGAAAATATTCTATGTTCAAACAATTTGGCAATGTTTTCGCAGTGTTTTCACTGAACATTAACGATTTTGCTCGGTGAACTTCTGCAAACTGCTAGACGTTGCTGGATCAGATCACAGGATCGGATACAGATTGAGTGCTACAGTTAGTCCTGCTGGCCAAAAAGTTAATGATTGGGCTGTGCTTCATATACGAGAAAAAGGATAATTTATTTTTGTTCTGTCGAATCTTGAGCGGGAGGGGGGGGGGGGTAAGGGGAGTGCCGATGGAACTTTTGAAGACCGTTCTTAACACTGCACATTTTGTTTTCTGACGCAATTTTTAGGAGTGCCGATGAACTCTCTGTACCTTTCTGTACAGTCCACATAAACTTTGTCTCAAATTGCTCGATTTGCACCACACTAGCTAAATTACGCGATGAAAATAATTAGTTACATAAATTTAGCGACCGTTCGAAGCACTGCTGGATCTCGGTCGCTATAGTCGATAATCGAGCAATTGCTCGACAAATGAGAACGCTGGATGTCAGGCCGCGCCTTTTCAACCTCTCCAATTGTTGTCGAATAGGTTGTCGAACAGGCTGCGCGCAAATGCAATGCAATTGACATACAAACAAAGCTATAGAAAGAAATATTTCTTAGCTCATTTTTTGCAGTAGATCGAAGATTAATGCTCGGTTTTAGACTGGAAGTTATCCTTTCGATCAGTTGTTAATAAAAAGATATTTGAACAGAAATCTAAACTCGACCAATGAAATCATGCCGTCAACATCAAACATAGTCTGCAATTAGTTCTTGAATTCCCCCAGATCTAGTTTAGCGACTCGCAAAGATATCAGCGCATGCATAAAAAGCAAAATAATCAAAACGTTAAGCTTTAGCCATCAGTCTTAAATAAAACCCCCGATCACCACGCAGACATAGCTAACGTCCGTCATTGACGCTTATTTTACTTCATATACTGCAAAACATTATATTATTTTCTGTACGCAATTCTGGCAAATTTCGCAAATCGGCAAAACTGGCAAAAATCACATGGACCAAAATGAAGCTACAGAAGCTATTCATAATGCGTAGTCCTCAAAAGCGCGAAAATTAAGTGCAGTAAAACTTCTTGGGAGTCAAAACCGCAAAAATAACGCGCAGCAAAAATTTCATGTTTTACGGTAAGCTATTTTGAAACACCATTCTTTAACTACTCTATACAACAAATATCAACGACCACATCGATATTGTCTGATAGTATTATTTGAACCAATTTCTCATTGCTTTCAGTGTCATCATTACAAAACAATATGCATTCAGAATGAAAATTGGTAAATTTCTTCGATGACAGTAGATCGATAGAGCGTCTCAAAATTAGATTGATAGTGAACCTAAGTCAACAGTAAGCAAATATCGACTTGATCCACTATAACCTTAGAGGGTCCATTTGTGATACTAAATTGTACGTACTCGCATTCATGCATTCTGCATGCATACATAGCAACCAAACATATTCCGTCCAAAGTCTTTGATCTTATCTTGCTAAGTTTGCATCAGAATTTATTTCACCACGTTCACCCTTTTCTACACATAATACATGAAAGTGCCAACAATGGCTCAATCAAAAAAGACAACTAGTATGATTGGAAAACGATAGCAATAATTACTAACTCGCAAAAATTCTCCCGCCGCATTCCCTGGCTGCCGCGGCGGGATCACAGATCGTGCCACGCTCTTGGCTGAGTGGCAGGAACGGTGCTTTTCGACTTGGCGATGAGGATAAATCGTTTCGGCTGCGGTGTGCCGGGTATCCTCCCCGGTAGAGCGACGTCGAGGCAGACTTGGGGCACGGTGACCGCAGCAACGCCCGACAGCTGTTCAAATCAAATCAGATCAGGATCTCATTCAGAAAGCGATCTTATGACAATCTTAGTCTTAAGCTTGTCTTAGAGAATCTTAGAAAAATCTTATCTTTTTTATTAGAAACTACACGGTCGGGCTCTAACAGAATGACGACGTCACGGCGATCAGCGTGTGGACTTTTTTGTTGACTTCGGAGAAAATGTAAGAAAGTCTTCAGAAATGTACGTGAATGAGGCCCCAGGGTCTCACTCGCATGCAAATCTTTCCTTTTCTAAAATTTTACTGGTGTCTAATATAAAACAAATTCATTAGTCGAACGCAACGATATTATATATTAACTTTGCGCGTCACGGCGCAGATTTCCAATAGCAGCCAATACAAGATTTTCCTAAGAGTTGATTTAAATCTTTTGCATAACATTTGCCAAAGATCCTTTTGACTCAAGGTCACAGATTTTTATTCTAAATACTTAAATCAATAGTATGGCGTACAATCAAGTTTATTAACCCCTGCAGGTCGGGGAACAAAGAAATGACCTGCAGCCCAGAGCGCACCGGGCGAGTCGTAAAAGGCAAGTTAAGAGGGGGGAGCGGTTCTGTGCCTGATAAAGCCGAGACCAAGGCACTGAACCGCACTGCAATAGTCTTCGGTACTCGGTCCTTAAACTCGCTGGGGAAGAAGAAGAACAATCAAGTTTAATAGCTCAAGGACCTTGCATAGTAACAAAGACTACAGCGCGTCGGTTCATCCCGGCCACGGTAAAGATTTTGAGTCACTTTGTGCACCCTTTGCAAAGATGGTTTAGATTCGTCAGCCCTGCAAATAATCATCCATTAGGGAGGAGTGCAGTAGTGAAGTTGAAGTAAACTATAAACAAAAGCTTGTTTATTTATAAACCACACAAACAGATCAGTACCTGTGGTGCCCCCCCTACGACTGCAGTGTCGGCCCTCATGCCGGTCAGACACTCCTCAATGCGCATCATCTCGTCATCCGTGTGCGCCGAGTCTATCAGGCGCTCGGTCTGAGCCAGCAGCGCGCGCGCCCTCTGTCTGCACAGACAAACAGGGTCTCTCTCATCTTCTTTCCTTGTTGTTTAACGGCGCAGGGACACACAAGCGCACAGCGACACGTGAGGATCATTTTGTGCCTGTCATGGATATCGTAGGCTCTATAATATATCTTTTATTCACACACAAAGTGTCGAATCAGCAATCAGTACAAGAACAAACACACAGCAACACACGAGCACACAAAAAATCACAGCCAGAAATGGAGAGCCAATATTGCATGCACAACTGTAGATGACTATGACCGCTAAGAATACACATATTTAAACAAAATGCATTCTCAAATAATATAATATTGTAATGTAATCTGGGAATTTACAGCTGAAACAGCGGTACAATAAAGAACGTAATTACGGTCACACAATATAAAATGTCAAAACTCATAACTGACCTGGAAAGCTCCAGGGATGTTGCCTGTGGTAGTTCGGCGACTGCCGCTGAGCCTCCGGATGCGTAGTACGTCATTCCACCATCGGACTGCGCAATACTCCAGTCTACTCCGGGGCCTTCCGACGCACCACCACTCACATCCACCACAACACCGCTTACATCTGCCACACCACCGGTCGCATTCGCCACAGCGGCGTCCCCGTCGGCGCGATTCGCGACGAAATAACTCCGACAGACAAAGTGGATGTGCTTGCAGATGTTGAAGCCGGTCGTGCGGTCGGCGCAGGTGCAGGTGAACATGTGCAGGCAGATGTTGCACGGCTTGCACACGGTCGTGCAGCGGTCCATGGTGCAGCGGTCGTGGTCCCACTGCACGACGTGGGTGTCCTCACGTGCGTCAGAGGAGGGCAACGCCCACTGGTGCTCGCTCAGCTGCTGCGCCTGCGCAGTCATAATAATAGTAATAAAAATAATAATTGTAATAATAATAATAACAATAATGATAATATTAATAATAATAATAATAAAAATAATAATAATAATAATAATAACAATAATA
>JAQIWG010004015.1:0-16784 GCA_034695025.1 Chamaedrilus cognettii | reverse complement strand
GTATGTATAAGTATGTATAAGTATCTATAAGTATGTATATGTATGTATATGTATGTATATGTATGTATATGTATGTATATGTATGTATATATATGTATAAGTATCTATAAGTATGTATAAGTATCTATAAGTATGTATAAGTATCTATAAGTATGTATAAGTATGTATAAGTATGTATAAGTATCTATAAGTGTATGTATGTATATGTATGTATATACTGTATCTGCATACTGTATGTATAATCTGGCGCGAAAAGCATCCTGTTATTTTAATTTGAAGCAGCGTCCTCCATGTAGTTACTAAGTCTGGCTTGTCTACAGTGTATTGTGAGCTTGTTATGGCGTGTGTCAATAATGTTTTGTTCTTACTGTTTGTGTTAAAACAAATGGTTTTGTTACAACAGATTTCAATTATTTTGCAGGTATGCGGGCTCGATGCCCCGAGAAAATGCTATACGGGTGCTTGAGCCACTACCAAACGGGACGTATATGGTGCGAATCAGCTCAAACGAAGTGCGCATGGGAGACCTTTCACTAAGCCTTAAGTACTCATTGTTTTGACTACAGTATTTGGTATAGAACTTTATTTTGTCACAAATCAGTGGGCTAAAGTGCGGCAGAAAATGAAAAGAAATTAGAGAAAAGTGCAAATTAACCGACTACGGTATGACAATCAAAACATGAACAATGCAATCTGTGCTCATCACGGGGATTACTTTAAGTGCGGAGACCAACCGACTTGTGGAGACTAGAGCTAAATGTTGAGATGATAATTAGTATAATGTAGAGATAATGTTGATTGTTTGTTGTTTAACGGCTCTTCGACACAGAAAGTCATAGTGCACCAGGATTGTAATAAATATAAGATAATCCGATCATGTTGAGACCTAGTCAAATTTCTAATTTTATTGGTCATGATTGAGTCATATTAGTGTGTAGTAGAGCTTATCCTATATCATTCTTTTAATCCCTGCTGGCCGGGGAACAAAGAATTGGCCTGCAGCCCAGAGCCCGAGAGAGACGAGTCGTAAAAGGCGACTAAAGAAGATGTAGCAGTGCTGTGCCGGCTCTTTTCACAGAACCGACCTGTATACATTGTATACTGTGTATAGTCTCTGTGCTACGTGCAAAGACTGCTAAACAACAAAATAGAATAACACGTACATCATCATGAGTATTATTAATGTAATTATTTGTACTGATGATATCGTCGTCAAATAATTAATTACCTTGTGTACTGTTGCACATTTGTGACATTTCTGCCGGTAAACATGCCACAAAGTTATTGTTTTGTCACAGATACAACGGAATAGTGAAACATATGAAAATCCTGAAGGGAGTATCCGAAGGAACTCAGAGGAGCGATTTCTATTATTTGTGTGGAATTAAGACTTTCCCAAGTGTCGCAGTGAGTTATTTCATTTAGGCTGTTTCCTGTCCAATTTTTGCCGTTTCTTAGTACAAGAAACAGTAAACTTCATTCATGCAGTATGGCTTTATTATTCTGTGTTTTTATGTGTGTATTGTTCATTCCTTCATTCTGAGACACTTTGAATATTGATTTTTAAAATGCAACTTGTCGGTTTTAGTCAAGATTATTTTATCTTTTTTTGTGTCAAAGTGAATGCTTTGATAAACTGCTATGACTCAGTACTTCTTGTACAGTGTTTTCACATTCTGCATTAAGCGTTGAAAATTGTATGTAGTATTATTATTTTACAAATGTTTAAGTAGTCCCAGTAGTGTGTTTGAGCTTTACATTGAGGTAAAATATCAAAATCTTATACAAATTGTTTTTTGTCAAACTTATGTCTTCTGTACAGCATGCACCAGTGGGCCTACCAGTACAGGGCATAATTATTTTACATGTTTTCACGACTGAACATTTCTGCCCGAATCAATGACAGAGACACACTACACAGTTGCCTACTCATTACACATACACTCATCCTATTCATTACACACATACACTCACCCCCTGCAGACCGGGCAACAAAGAATTGGTTGCAGCCCAGAGCTCCCCGGGCGAGTCGTAAAAGGCGACTAAAGAAGATGGAGCGGGTCTGTGCAGGTTCTCTCACACAGAACCGAACTCTTTGTTTATAGTCTTTATGCTACACAGCTCAAACTACAAAAACAAAACAAAATCATAATGAACGCATCCACATACACATTACACATTTCAGTTTTACAACTACACAAATCGTAATCAGCAGCACACTAAACTATGCTCTTTTTGATGTACGCTGCACAGGTACAGTACATAGATTACTACTACTTAGTGCATGTTTTCATTTTGTATTTTTGTATCCAGGATCTGGTGAAGCATTTCCAGCGCTGTACCCTCGCAACCAGTTTCCCCGAGGTGCAGACGACGCTGAGCATTCCCTTCAAGGAGGCTCAGTCGGCGATACAAGGTTCGTGAGAAAGCTCTGCAAAGTCACGACGAGCCAAGGCAGTGTTCCTTGCGCTCTCTATGACTTTGCAGAGCGTTCGCAGTCTAAGTGGAAGTGTAAGCACATGTGCGAAGCTGTTTGCAGTGGTTGGCATTTCTGACTTTTTTGCCTACAAATCCATGATATGTCATATGGCGTCTGGTTTCTGAGACTTGATTTTGTGCCAGTACAGTAATAAATTTCACAGTTTGTGCAAAATATAATAGTAACAGTATTTTTTTCGTCCATTTCATAGTATGACGACCACATCGGTGACGCCCTCCCGGCAACATTAGCATCATCCGTAGTCCACACAAGCTGAGAACCCCTTGCAGGCCGGGGAACAACGAATTGGCTCCTGCCAAGGGCTCCCCGGGCGAATCATAAAAGGCGACTAAAGAGAGGGGAGCGGTTCTTGCGGGCTCCCATGCCCAGAACCGGACTTTATATAGTCTTTGTGCTACACACGGTCCCTAAACCACAAAAAACAAACAGAAAACCCAGGCTGAGATGGAGACCAAGCCCAAGGGAAAGGCACGTCAGTTGGCCGGGTCAGTATGCATGTGCATTGGGATCAAGAGTTAAGTACAAAGTGTTTAAACAGCTGGAATGTGAGTTAGGATTACAATTTGTGACATTATCTTTTGATGTAGTCGGTAAACGTTTGTCGATAGGCTAAGGCTTGTTGCAATGTGTTGTTTAAATTGTGACAATTCAAAATTTCTTTATAGTTTAACTTATATACTTACACTTTTTGGATCAGAATTGAATTTTTTTTCGGCTTGATGTGATGATGTACTGTTATGGATTTGGCAAATAAAATACACATTGGATGGTAGAGATGGCAAGGCAGGAGAGCGGCGGAGCAAGGTACTGCTTCGCGCAGTTTGACTTCTCAGCAAGGTCTCCCAATGAACTGTCGATGATGAACGGGGACAAGATCACCATCCTCAGCACAGGAGCCAACGGGTGGTGGAAGGGACGCAACAATGGGCGGGTGGGGCTCTTTGCGCGTTTTTAAAAATAAATTAGCAAAGCAAATTAAACATAAACAAACGGAAAAAGTATTGAAGTAGTTTGATTGGTTTTTATATGATTTAATTTTTTATAGAATTTTGGTTACACTTGATGTATTTCAATCATATAGAAATTTAACTTAAATGCATGCAATTGAAGGTCAAAGTCTAGCGAAACAGTCAGAAACATGAAGTAATAACGTTTGAGTTAAATAATGATAAGCCAGGTTAGAAGTTAACAGTATTATTAGTTATGAAGTAGAACGAATTAGAGATGATAGGTGATGATACTATTACAGTGATGTAAGATGAGCTATTCAATCTTGCTGCCGTAAAATATTTTTATTTCTGTTAAAACTGTAATTTGATAATAAATGTGCCTTTTTGCTGCAGGTCGGTTACTTTCCAAACACGTATGTGACTCTCTTGGATGAATAATGAAGATAAAGGACTAAGTCTGATTGCGTAGTATTGGCGAAGCGTTGTGGCCGAGTGGTCTAAGTCGCGGACTTTGGATTGCGAGTGCGGCAGAGAGTCGGTTCAAACCCCGGCCGCGGCAAAAAATTTGAGTCGCTTCGTGCGCCTTGGCAAATGCGCTTAATTTCGTCAGCCCTGCAAAAAATCGTCCATTAGGGTGGAGTGCAGTGGAGAAGTTGAAGTTGAAGTATTCCGTCACTAATATCGAAGTACCGGTATTGAAGTAAAAGTAAAAACACCGAACAGATTATCGCTTTTTGTGATAATATTTTTGATCGGATGAGCCAAGCTGCTGCAATTTGGCATGCATACGGCATGCATACGGCATGCATACGGCATGCATACGGCATGCATACGGCATGCATACGGCATGCATACATGTATAAGGGAACTGTTTATCTGGCGTAAATGCTTAGCAGGTAAATATTGCAGTCGACATTGGACAAGAGTAAGCTTATTTTTGTATACGTCTCAATCGATGTTGTTTGTTTAAGCATTCGCTTATTAGTCCATGCGCCTTAATTAATTAAAGCAATTAATCAGGGTTAATTCTGTGATCGAGTGAGCCGGTGAAATTAATGTGATCGATGTTCCGGTAATTACTGTATCAAATGCATTGACTAAGTTGTAATTAATAATGTTAAGAATTTGTGCTTTTTGTGTAGTGTTTTATTCCCCAAAGTCTAGACTGACATCTTATTTACAATCTACCGAGTAGACGACATAGTAGCATGTTGTTAGTAGCATAGTATGAAATGGACTCTCGTAAATAAGCGTGTTATTATTTTCAGGATTTTCAATGTATTAGCAGGAATGATTTAGATCATTTTAAAGGCTTTGAACTATTATTATTTTCAGGCTTTCTAAATATTAGCTGGTGTGATTTGGCTTGTTTTAAAGACTTTGAGTTGGATATCACATTTCATTTATGTGCAAGCCTACTATATCGCTGAAGATCTCTCGTTGATGTATAATTTAATCCATAACCTGATATTCATAGGCCTATGCATCCAGTAAAGATTATGCTGCAGGTATTTTTTATATCATTATGTATTCCTATGATAATTATTATAGGAATTTAATTATAATGATAATTATGTACATAATAAATAATCAGATTATTAAATTATCCCATAATTATATGCGTGCGACAAGTTAGCCTTGTATGCATGTATTGAGTAATGCGTGCGTGATACACTTACACAACGAGCCTGATAGCACATCAGGCTCGTTGTGTTTTAAACTTCTCTTAATAAATTTGATGTGATCAGACTATTGCTATGGGTAACTAGAATCAAGCCTAATTACATTTTTAATCCTGTAATTATTCATTAAATGAAACTGTTAGTTATCATCCAAGTTTCAAATGCGAGCCGTTTTGCAGCTTTCTAATCCTCACATTGCTAGTAATTTAATCATGACCAGTGATACTCTTTGGTCAAAGAAGAATATCCCGAGATTCTGGGTATCCCAGCCAAAAAATATCCATAGATTGCATCTTTTGACAAATATATCCCCAGCTCCCATTCTAAAATGCTCCATTGTATAAAAATATCCCCAGATGTCTGGGGGTTGCGTTAAAAATCATATCTTTGGACCACTGAAATATCCCTAAATCTAGTGGTATGTCCCTAGCAGTGGCATCACTGACCATGACAAGTGTGCTATAGAAGACGCTAAATTTAAAATTAGAAAAATATGACATTTCAAGAAATAATTAATTTACTGCTACTATTTCTTTTTATGTTTGATTATCGACTTTTGAGTCTTTCCATCAAGTGTTACAATTAAAGCCAAGATCATGACGTCGTCTCAGCCAATCAGCACATTTAGAACTTGATTGAGGATGTATTTGAGGCCATGTGATTGGCTATGGCGTACAAATATAAATCTGTGTCTAAAATTGTAACACTTGATGGAAAAACTCGTCCTAAAACTTACTGTGGTTTTTGATAAAATTTAGAGCAACTGATATCCTACAAAATGACCTGCTTTCTAGGATCAATTTATTTTGTATTTTTAAAATTTTGCTCTGGGAAGTGAATTCAATTTGCAATCCACTGTATTACGCTGTATATCCACAATCCGGGAATCAAAGAATTTCCGGAGTTATAAAATTTATACTGATTTACATTCTTAACCGCTGCATTACTTTATTGTCACTGAAGAACAAATTCTTACTTTAGATCATTGTAAATGTTGTGATTACTCAATTCTCTGAGATATAAATAAAGTAATGAACAAATAGTAGCCTAAACGCATATTCTTCCCCCCCTCCTGCCCCATGCAGTGGCTTGCATCCCAGAGCTCCCCGGGCGAGTCGCAATAGGCGACTAAAGAAGGGGGCGCAGTTCTGTGTGGGCTTCCTTGCACAGAACCAGACTGTATATAGCCCTTGTGTGCTACACACGGTCCCTAAACTACCAAAAACAAAACAAAGCATCATGTTCTGCTATTGCAAAGTATTAAATTGACTGTTCGTCATTATATATAGTATGGCCCGGCCCCTATTCTCCTTACTATTGAATTTCTCTCGGCAAATTGCTTCAGATAATGTGGATTTAGCTTGGTCAGTATTACGGCGTAATTCATAGCCGACAATCATATATGTACCAAATACTAGGGCTTATATAAGTGTACAATGAATATTATAGAAATAGCAAAAACCTAGCATTGTATTAAAGTTAAGACATTGGCGATTTGTGTGTTCTAATATGAGACTTAGTTCAGTATAATACATGCACGATGTAGCCTACATGTAGGTCTAGGCTAAGTAGGCCTACATGTAGTTCGTGTTCATGTAGTAATCTGGAAAAAAGAATAAGTTAACTCTTCATTTCAAGATCAAGCGCAGTCAGGATCATCACAGTCTTGTTGAGACAATGAGCGTCATTTGGTGAATGAGGCAGCCCACAGAGTGAATCCGGTCTCCGTCGAATTGTCAGGACTCCGTGTACATGTGGGTTGCCAACTGTGGATCGCTGTCATAATACTAGACTTTTCGCACCAATTTGGCCTCCAGTTTTGTGTTGTGTTTTACTTTATGCGCTCTGCACACGCAGGCATATGCATATGCAGGCTGCAGCTATAACTAAATTTATATGAACTGTCGCTGCTTAAACACACCCATTAATAATTGCGGTCGACAATCATCACTTTATTGGCAAATAGACGTGCGACCATTACTGCGATATGATCATAATTATGTCATATTAGCAAAGTATTATCTGCTTGATAAGTATTGTCTGATTGATACTAATATTCGCTAATCGACCTCAATTTTGCTGTCACGTAGCTAGTTGCTTTCAGTGGGTATTCATTCAAGGTTTTTTTAAGCATCACATCGTAAGTTAAATATCAAGGTATAAATATAATAAAAAAAACTAAACTGCCTGCTGTTAATGCATGTATGTATGTATGTATGTATGTATGTACGTATGTGTGTATATATGTGTGTATGCACTTCAAACGCACCAAAAAGATGGCACGCATGCACAAAACACTTGCATCTAAATATTTTAATTCAATTTCTATACAAGAATTTAGATCTAAGGGACTATTTTATTATCCAAAATCTAATTACGATGCAACTAAATTTTTTATTATAGACACAGATATAGCATGAATTTTTTTCAATATTTTTCTGCCCCCGTCATGCTCAATCTAGCGAAAAACCTTGTTTTCAAGTCTGAATAGCCTCCTTGCGTAGAGTTGACGCGTTTCTTGACCTCACGAGTCACACTCTCATAGTAAAAGTACACTACGTGCGTCTGAATCACTTCGCAATTTTGAAGCGGGACAATCCTACCAGTTTGCTTGCTACTCTATCTGTAGAGTGCCGACCCTCGTTGCATTGTAACATGTACTTATATCAGCCTATCCCACGACAGCTGTCCTGAAGAAATGCCTGAAGGCATACGAAATGGCGTGACCGAGCAATGCATTTACAGCGTACAGTCATGTATAGTCTAAATACTCTTTGAGGTCAAATACGTAGCTTAGGTCTATAGCCCATGCATACGCTCTTACGCAGTCGCTTGGCGGCACAAGGGCCAGGCCGGGCCTTTAGATTTTGAACTCGCGAGTGCCAAGATTAGCAAATCCGACGAAATTCGTCTAAAGCCCTTGTGTACACACACACTTCGCAGAATTATATTCAAATACAAGTAGCCCGAGGGGGGCCGGGTTAACGCAGATTAATTTCACATTATCGTATTCTCTAAGCCCCCTGCTCTTTGTGGAAATTTAGCCTTTGCCCCTCCCCCCCTCTCTGACGAACTGAACATTTTGCCCCCGCTCTAGTATATATGTAATGTGGCACTGCTCACCCTACCTGGAATTGTGGATTTTTTGTCTCCACGTAACGAAGATGTTTCCTCGCAACGAGGATGTTCTTATACCCCCCTCTCTCCCGGTCTTGAATTCTGCACGGTAGGAAAAAAATCTCCGTCAGCACCCAGCCCCCACCGTAGGCTACGCTCGCGAGTTTTTCGTAGAAAAATCTCAGGGGGTCGAGATAGTCAGACTGCCAGAAACAGTGAAACCCTCATCACTAGTAATGAAATTGAACCAAAAAGGAACATCTCTAGCTTCCGAGTAGCCTAATCCACTAATAATATTCCTAGATTGCATTTATGGTAAAAAAAATATCCCCAACTCTCGTTATAAAATGCTGCATTTTATAATAAAAAAATATCTTCAGCTACCAAAAAGGAACATCTTTAGATTCTGAGTAGCCTATCTCATTAATAATATCCTTAGATTGCATTTAGCATATCTGGAGATTACGCTAAAAATCATGGCCCTAAATCGTTTAAATAAAAATAACCCTAAATCTAGTGATTGGCCTACATGTATAGGTCTATATCTCTATAGAAGTGGCATCACTGCTCGCTACGCTACTGACGCCATGAGCCGTTGTATCAACTATCATTCGTCAGTCGTCACTGCTACACGCAGATGCGGGCTAGATAGAAGCACTACGGCGAGGAGCATCCAGTAGAGAGTGACATGGGGAAACTTTTAGCGCCCCAACCCTTAACCGAAATTTAAATCTCTCCCGTCCCCACCCAACCGCAAACCGATTTAAAATTTCCTCCCCTCCCGTTCTCTTCCCCGTAAGGATCGTCCCTCTTCCCTCCCCATTCCCCCGCAATTTTTCCACGGTTTCCCGAAATTATTTTGCGTATAGATAGGATTCCGGGGGAGGAGGGGGGGGGGGGGGTCAAAGACTGTATGACCTTCCAATATTTTTAAACAACAGTTTGGATCAATCAATATTTGAATGTGCTGCTAACTTAATTTATAGACAACTCAACATTTGAACTTCATTTTGGACTTAACAAAAATAAATTTGAACCCCCGAATATTGAGATCAGATTGACGCTTTTGTTGGCAGTAGTATGGTGTAACTAATATGGTGTAACTGCAGCTTCTAGCTTTCTGCCTGAGGGGGACCGAGGGGCATTTGAGGATGCTGAGGGAGGAACGTTGAAAGAATGCATCGCTCGGTGTTAATATAGATAAGGCTAGTCTATCAAAATTTCACACGGACATGGGCATATTTGATCGAAACGCGCATTCTCGCATTCTCGAGATAAACACCTGGGAGCATCGCTGCATGGCGAAGATGTCAAATGAAGCTTTAATAGCTGTCTTCGCCGAGTGCTGAGCATCCTGCCAGCGCCTCCCGCCTCGCCCACTATAGACAGCTGTGTCGACAGCGGCGAAAAGAAGCAGCTTCTGCCTTTGTGAACCTGTGAGCTGACCGCGTGCGGGGTATACTCCGAGAATTCTTCAGAGACCATTACGCTTAAGCTGACGACTGCCAAGAAAAACTATGTGACGACTGGGGTCGTCAAGCAAGTCAACGGTTCAGAAACAGAGGGCTTTAGCGACATGTCAGGGGGTCGAAATTGTAATCGGGTGTGTAGTACGAAGTGACATGAGGACGCATTTAGCTCCCCAACCCTTCCCTGAAACAGTTTGAATTGATGGAAGCTACGAAATTAACACCTTAATTGTATTCCTTTAACCAGTCGCGGTTTTACCGCAACCCCTTTCCCCATTTACCACGAGAAACCATTGACGGTTTTCCCCTCCCCTCGGTAAAAACCGTTCCTTAAATGTTTTCCATTCACTCCCCCCGGAATTTACTGCGGTTTACCGCGGTTACCCACGGTTCCCCACCCCATGTCACTCTCTAGTATCCAGCCGTCTGGGCTCTCCTCAGCGCAGACAACCGGCTCTCACGAATAGAAACGGGATGAGGCCTGCAGCCCACTCGATCAGACTATCTGACAGGCGGGCTGTCGGGTATACTTGACCCTCAAGTACAAGGCCCATCGAAATATGACAAAATCGTGATGTTGCAGAAGCACCTCTTGAGTTCCCGGAGCTCTATATAAGGACAATGTGTGGTCGGTCATCGTATTCGACTTCAGCGGTTCAGCTCTCTCTTCTATCGTTCCAGAGAACCCGTGCAGCGACCCGACAACATGGTTTTCACCGCGAAGTGGCGTCTCGTTAGCATCGAGAACGGCGAAGCGTACCAGAAGGCCATTCGTAAGTACAATGATTTAGATTAAATGAAGAAAGCTTACGATTGTAAGACTAGATCTCCGTATAGTGGTTTAACTATAAGGCTTGGGGGCTAAATTCCCGCGCATCAAATATGCAATATGCTTTTAAGCACTTTCAAATTATTTGGCTATCTCGTTGGTCGATCCCACACCCTCCCACCCCTCCCCGCCCGCTCACGGCTCACAACGTCTACTAAAATAGATTGAGAAGACCTGGGGCTCATTCACGTAGATATCTTATGACAATCTTAGTCGTAAGGTTGTCTTAAGGGAATCTTTGGCAAATCTTATCGTTTTTATTGGAAACTTCGCACGGTCGCGCGAAAACCGAATGATGACGTCACGGCGGTCGGCGATTGGATTTTATTTGTTTTAAATTTCAGTTAGTATAAGATTTAAGAAAATCTTAAGAAATGTACGTAAATGAGGCCCCTGGCGTCGCTAACGATTCGGTTAGGCCTAATTGCCAGTAATTGGCCAATTCGGCTAATTGGATTTCGGTTCATTTTCTAGCACTGGCGTATATACATAAATTATTATCGCCTAAATTTATTATTTACAGAAGTATATTACTTCTGTAAATGTATATGAACTTGGCAGCACCAAGGGATAGCCTATGCCTTCATGACTGTGCCGTTGCACTCTGCATAATTATCAGAGACAATGTCATGCTGTACAAGCTACATGTAGAAGCGCGTGGGGCCCAAAGAAGGGATTGGGATTACTGACTCAGAAATGGCAGCCTTTAGAGGAAACGAGTTGGTTGCAAAAAAGTCCTTTCTGTCAAAGCCTTCGAATTTCTTTGCAAAAAACCTTTACTTCAAAGGGCCAACGGCAGTCCAGTTACCAGTCACCATCGCCATTTATGAAGCGATTGATTATCCTTTAGGCCTAGGCCTATTATGGGCCTAGTGGGGATTATTCTATCAATCACCTCATCACTGGTGATAGTGACTGGTAAAATATCACTTATAAACAGGAGAGATTATCAGTCCTCCTTTTGCCATGGCACGACAGAACCGGAGTTCATTTTCTGGCACTGGCGTTAAATTTCAAATAACCTGCATACATTTTAAATAGCCTGCAGCACGTACATTGCTTTCATAATTAAAGCAACCATAGTAGCGTTGAGCGGCGTATCTGGATTTAAGAATTGATCCGTGCCGCATGCAGACACGCCGGAGGAGTTCCTGGCGAAGCTGAGGGTGCTGCACGGTGAGCTGAAGACGAACCCGGACATCTACATCGAGGAGCTGACGGTCGACAAGGCCGCGGGGAAGGTGCACCGCGTCGTCTACATCAGGGGGGAGAAGAAACGCGACTCGGGCCTCGTCGACCTGGACCAGGAGGTGGAGCACGACACGGCCGACGGACGAAAAGTTCGGGTATGTGGGCAGCATGGGGTGTATAGTTAGGGCATGGGTTCTCAAAGTGCTGCCTGCGGGCCAGAAGTGGCCCTCGAATACTTTTTATGTGGCCCGCGGTCGTGTTGCTGAATTGCAGCTACGTTGGTGTCCTTGGTATTGTGTTTTGGTTTAATTTTCTTGTTGGGGTATATATTTATTTGACAATGGCTGGTAAGACAGGCTTTAAAAATTTCTGTCAGCACTCTACCCCCGGTCGTGAGTTCAGCTCCGAAGCCAGAAGTGGCCCTCGAAGATTTATTAAACCAAAATGTGAAGCCGAACAAAAAGTTTGCAAACCACTGAGTTAGGATATAATTGCAGCGTATTGTGCATCTACATGCATTGATAACGTGGGTCTAATCATAATATTCAAGTATAATTCTACAATGCTTGAACGCGTGATTGCAGCGAAGGTCATAATTTTTTCTTCGTGGCACAAAATTATACGAATCACTATAATTCCATGACTCAGATCAGATTTTTATTGAGATTCATGAAAAAATTAACTCTCTGAAAAAATTCTTGCAAAAAATTTGCCATGAAAGCGAGCGTTGTGGCCGAGTGGTCTAAGTCGCTGAGCTTGTGTTACGGGCTCGACAGCGCGTCGGTTCGAATCCCGGCCGCGGCAAAAAATTTCGAGTCACCCTTTGCAAAGGTGGCTTAAATTCGGCAGCCCTGCAAATAATCATCCATTTAGGGTGGAGTGCAATAGTGAAGTTAAAGTTGAATATAAAATATGTAGCTGCTGTTGGTGGCTGCAGGTGAAGATTACATTGGAGGGGGACCACAAGCTGATAATGCACGAGACAGGACCCGACTTCAAGGCTGTCATCACGCTCGAGAAGCACGGCGATGACGACATCACAGCGGTGAGCAAGGATAGATCCAGGGGGGGGGTGGGGGGGATGCATCTCCCCCACCAGCATGAAAATATTTTTTTTCCTCAGGTAATTTGTTGATAAAACTGTGGTTAATAGTTGCAAATACATCACTGTGTCCAACAAACACCATTCCATGCATCGCTGAATTGATTAGGCCAAAATAATATAAGCAAAGCATGAGCCTTACAGAACTTATTCAGGGCCAGTGATTGTTGATCAAATTTTGGATCATAAATTCTAACTGTAAAAGAAATATATAAAAATAGTGATTACTTCTCGCTCAAAAGTCCATATTTACTATATTATACTGTTATTGTTGATCACTGCTGACAGTTTATTACTATATTTATGTGTCGCTTTAATTGGTAACAATTGTCAGTGAATGCTAATCACCGAGTATGGATATTTATATAAATTTGAATTGGCTTGGTTTAGACTCTGAAGTGTGGCGATGTCGTCTGCGTTGAGAAATACAAGCGCGTCGCCTAAACGCAGCTATACTTCCGGTCACGTGCGCTCCCTGCCTGCTATTCGTCACTTTTTCAATGACGTAATAGCTAAGACATCGCAACACGACTACCTATAATATACAACAATGTTTGAACAGAACTGACATTCGTTAACTTCAAAAATTGAGGGCTAAGATCAAGTTAATTCATCAACGATGAAATAGAACAATTTTCTCCTTTATCGTACAGTTGACTTTGAACAGCAAGCGTGAACAGCTATTATTGTGTAAAATAACACTTAATATTTGCTTTTACGTGCACCTGAATTTTGAATATAAATTGCACTCCTATATAATATTGTGTTATGAATTCTGAAGCAAAATTTGAATGATATGCGAGGATATTGATTGCGATAGCAACAATACCAATTGGAAAAAGCGACGATAGAGATGAGATACAATGATAATGTGAGACGCAGACGATAGGCGCCTCTTTCGACACGCGCGGAGAGCTTTTGACTGCAATCAAAACCTTGGTTTCCGGTTTCCGGTTGGTTTAAAAGTTAATAGACAACTGCTGCATAGACTATATTATTTAATGCACTCATAATGTAGAGCTAGATTAATTACAACATACAGCTGAGGCGGTCACAGCTGTCTACAAATAAAAAAAAGTAATATAGGCCAAGTACCAGCCCGGTCTGTCAGTCAGATCTAAAGCAGGCTTCTTCAACCGCGATGTTCCGCGGAACACTGGTGTCCTGTGCAACACATACGTTCCGATGAGAATAGTCAAATTTTTCGCGAATCATTGAAAGCCAAAAAATATATAATTTGATTCCAATATAGTTATTTGCAAATCCACGATAATCAGTCTCAGGCTCTCAGATATAAAGAAGTACAACGTGGCAAGTAGAAAAACACTGAAATGATCCATTTCAAACGATATTATAAGCAGAGTTAACTAAAGTCACACTGTAATCACTACAAAAACTTGGGCATTAATAACTTACCTTTACTTAACATACTTAACTTACTTAACTTAATTAACTTAACTACTCCTATACCGAATCGGCCAATCCACCGTAATCATCGACGTCACTACATTAATAACGAACTCGCCTTAAGCGGCGAGTTCGTCAACTCGAGGTTGACAGTCAACTCTCCGATTGAGTCAACTCGAGGTTAACTCGCAATGGTGGGTACGGATCTTACAAAGCAACCGTTACGCCACCAGATCTTGAAAACCGCATAGGCCTCCGCCTAGGTCATTTATTGTTACGCGTAACCGCCTACCCCTTTCCAAATAGGCGTAATGATTTTAAAAAACCTTGTTTTAGGCGTACTACGCCTCCTAAAATAAACCCTGATTATAAGCCATCTAGTAATTTTTTGGAAATGTTTGAACACTCCTCGTCATCTAGCACTTTGCGCCCGTGGGGCATACCGTGATTCATGACTTCTTGTTCCTCAACGTTCTTTACAAAACACTAAGTGGCCTATTCCTCATACCAGAAAAGGTTGAGAACCTTATTAGATTGCAATGTTTAATTGATCGGTATGGGTTACACCATTGACAGTGTAGTTATATGAGGTTTCTAGTGTAGGCCTATTACAGCCGACGGTCGTTACTATTAAAGACGCCACCGATGACCACGGCTCAGCGAGTGCAGTCGCGAAAACATTGTGATTTTCAGGCGGTTTTAAACGCAAATCGGGCGCAAGTAAACTACACAAATTTTGTTTATTGAACCACTTGATGATATTTTAGTCGCCTTTAAATCGCACAATCACGGCATTACATTGTGTTCATAAGATATAGTAAGAATTGCAATTTAATGGATGCACTTATTTAACAACAAAACTCTCAGTAAGCAGTAATCTCAGGATATACTATATCCTATTTATTAAATAGAAAGCAAAAACGCTATCGAAACAGAAATTTTAATGCCTATTTCGTTTTGAGTTAAATGTGAGGCCCTATCACACGAACACTAACTAGTTTTGAATTGCTACTTTAGTGGTTTGGGTTGCTATTTGAATGATTATCAGTTTGCTAGTCATTCAATATCAACCCAAATTTACCACACAAGTTAGTCTGTGTATGGCCCCCTATTATTATGAATTGAGAAGAGCTAGCATAATTTGCCTAAATTCAGTATCGGCGGCTAGATCTCAATGAATACAAGCCCAAATGCATTATCCTTCCCTCAACCCCGATTACAAAATAAATGAATACAAAAAAGATATTTTGGTCATGAATGATTAGAGAACGACAATATTCACAGCTGGTTTCTCCAACACGGATTTAATGATGGTTTAGGATTAATCCACCCTTTTGCATAGGCTCAATCCTGAACCACCATTTAATCCGTGTTGGAAAAACCAACCCTCACTGTCATAAATATGTATGCATGATGCAGTAAAAAAAGTATACAAGTGGATCAGCATCGCTAGGGTGTTTGAGCCTATAGGACAAAGGTAACTTAAACATTAACACTGCCATTCGGTTATCAACGTTCAACAAAAAGTGGAAACTTTTTTCGCTTTATTGCGCCCCTTGGCCCCCACGAAAATCAATAGTCGAAGCCGCCGCCCAAACCGCCCTTCCTCCCCTCCCCCCTCGTTACGCTACTGAAGCGTACAACGAAAATGAAAATAGCTAATAATTCACAAGCGAAGCCAATCCATTGGTCAAAGGTTAATTCATGAACCGTGTCATGCGGGCACGTCTCAGAAAGATTATGTTCGCTTCTTTGTGTCTGAGAAGAATGCGTGCAGCCAATGGTCATTCTAACTACCCAGCCAGTCACAATACAGGGAGATAATTGGCCAGCCGTTGTGATTACTGGACCGTATCCTAAGTTCCGAATTGTCAATGGAACGACGGTGTACCATTCAACGAACCGACACGACAAAGTCTCATTGACCCGTTGAGGTCAAATATAGGGCGCGCGAAGCAAAAAAAAACGAGCGCATAATAATGCAGACGCTTATCTGGTAATAATATTATTTTCCAATTTCGCCAGCTACCACGAGCTTTATGAATAGAAGGATCTCATTTAACTCGAATGATAATCAGATCTGTTCTGAAATGTAATTATGTAAATCGCGGTGAAAGCTGCGATTATACTGTACATAATTTCGTTATTGCACGCGTTTCTAGACTAGCGTACATTTGGCTTACAAAAATATTAATAGCCTGCATATACATGCGTGGACCTAATACATTTATACTTTTTCTAGACAAAAACATTTTTCCACCGAGTATGCTAAATTTTATTGGATCATGGATGCCCCCCCCCCGCCCTTGCCCGGGTAGTAGTTTTCTTCGGGCAGAACATGTGCAACCGCCCTTTGATATCTTTCCACAAATCCTACCGTGAAATTATGCACAATCGCCTCCAGAGAGCACAAAGCAGCTCTGTCCATTTTTTGGTCAAAAAACTTTTTTTATACCGTTTGAAGCGTCATTTCATCCTCCACAGTATGCACAAAACAGCTAAGTCCTAGCTGCTACCTAACTTAAGTTATTAAACAG
>JAQIWG010004014.1:0-16784 GCA_034695025.1 Chamaedrilus cognettii | reverse complement strand
CTAGACACGCTGTGTCTCAGCATGCCCTGCGCACGACTGCAGGTCTGTCCCTAGACACGCTGCGTCTCAGGATGCCTAGGGCGCGACTGCAGGTCTGTCCCTAGACACGCTGTGTCTCAGCATGCCCTGCGCACGACTGCAGGTCTGTCCCTAGACACGCTGCGTCTCAGGATGCCTGGGGCGCGACTGCAGGTCTGTCCCTAGACACGTACTAGACACGCTCTGTCTACAGGTCGGCCGCTGGACACTGGCTAAGGTGCGACTGCAGGTCAGTTCCTAGACAATCTGTGTCAACAGGGCGGCCGCTAGACACTCGCTAGGGTCTGGTTCCAGACACTGGCTATACTGCAGGTCTGTCGCTGGAGACTATATCTGCAGGTCGGCGGTCGATAGTAACTGGCTAGAGTAGGATTAAGGGTCTGCTCCTAGAAGCTTGATTGACTGCAGATCTGTTCATAGAGACTAAGGATGGATTCTATTGATGTTCCTTTATGCCCCACTAAGCAAAGTTCTTGCTAAGGAACGGAATTTAATGCCAGCCCTTCACTGCCATTCGAGAAAAGAAGCAATACGTTTATAAATGACAAAACTAAACAAATTAATTTTGAGAAATAATGACGTTAATTTGAATTCCGTGTCGATAAAAATAATTTGCTCAAAATCTATGACGTCATATTTATTTAATGACGTTGTATATTTATTTAAATGGACCAAACAAAATGCTTCTTTGAATAGCAGTTATGGGCTGCTGTGAAATTGTATACTAAACAAAGGTAAAGGTAAAGGTGGGAACAATGGTACCTCTATACAATCCACCTTATATATCTATCATCATCCGTCTCGCTACAGCTCGGGTGCATGCACTGGCTAGACAGCAAGTCTCTTGCTAGATACTGACTCGACTGGAGGTCTGCCCCTAGGCATTACCTGGAGTGCAGATCTGTTGCGAGACACTAGTTTCACTGGTTTGAGCGTAATTACAGGTCTGTCACTAGACAATTACTTGTGTATGACTTCAAGTCTGCCGCTAGACACTGGCTAGACTGTATGATTACAGGTCTGCCCTAGACATTTGCTGGCACTAGATTGCAGAGTGTCCTCTAAAGTTTTAACACTGGCTTTGGCAATGTTACCTAGATATGCCTTCTTCTTGCATTGCAGTCCTTTTAGTTTTTGGTTTCACTGCCATCCTTAAACAAGCGAAGCTGACAGCCTCAAGACTCTCAGTTGGGGCCATCATTAGCACAGGAGGATGCACGCTGAGCGCACGCGCACAGCGCAGTCACTCATGGCCAGGACCCAAGGCCATGCTGCGCTGTGTTGCATGCTGTGCCTCGATGGACAGAACTGGTTCCCTTAGAGTTGTTAATCCATTCAGCATTTAAAGTGATTGATTGATTCAAAGTGCTAAGCATTATGAAAGAATTTATGACCACATGACTGATGCATCCGTTGCGATTTCTGTCAATGTCTTTGGACACTGAAAGAGACTTTAAGTCCATTATTAGTATTTCGTTTGCGAGGCGCTGTGGTGTAGTGGTTAACACGTTCATGGACTGGGAATCCAGAGACCTGGGTTCAAGTCACGGCGCCGGTAACTATGAAACTACGCATTACAGACCCTTCAACAAGGCTGCTAAGCGCATACGTGTCGCTGCTGATAACCATCTTCCAGATGAATTTATTGTTCTGGTTGACAACAGGAAGGGCATCCTACCGTAAAAGCCCAGCTCCAATATAAACGTATGACCTGTGTTGACACAGATATCGCTTTACAGGCCTGCCTGTAACGCATTAGAATCGATGTCAAAAACGATGATTATTATTATTATTGCTAGGAGTGAGAGTGAGAAGAGCTGGGCGAGTGAGCGATTACTGGCTGTTCGCTGTAAGCAAACTGCCAGTAATCGTGAAAGTCTTCACAGCGTTATTTCTTACACACAGACAAGCAAATATATATATTATTATTACTGATACGTCGTGCACGTCCATGTGTGCACGTAGGTTGCTGCAGTCGTGCTCGTCTCAGTCATCATGAACATCCCACGCTGCTTCCAACAGTTTGACCGCCGCAAGTGCCCCACCAACAGCAGCGCGTCCCTTGCGCCTGGCACTACTGACACCAGCCTGTCACTTGACACGATCACCACGATGTCACTTGAAACCGCGCATCCGTCACTCGCCGCTCGGTGTAACGCGAGCGCTGCGCTGGGCGCGCAGAACTGCACGGACACGAGCGACATCTGGTTCGAGGTGGTGTACCTGAACGCGGTGTACACGTCCGTCATGCTCGTCCTGCCCCTCGTGCTGCTCGTCGGACTCAACGTGCCCCTCATACGACAGATACAGGCAAAAGCCTTAATCTTTTCAATCTTTGGACGTTAAATATTCATCATCCACAAGTGTTCCTATGATGCCTATCAGTCTACGATGGAACCACCACCACCATCATCTCCAGCTGGTGCCATGGGGCATCATCTCCTCCTCCACATATAATAAAATAAAATACGTTTTACAAGTTTGCTTATACACATTGATTAAATGGTTTTGAGATGCTACTCTCTGAAGTTACTGTTTGTCACTTTTGCTCTGGAGTCATTATTTTTGATTGCTGTACGAATGTCTATCAGTGAGACACTCTATCTTGTGAGATCTACCTTCCTCACTGAGTGTCAATCGTATATAAAGGCATCGTTGGTAGTGTTTCTGGCTTAAGGACCGCAGTAACCAAGACTATAATTACGGTCTGTAGAACCACCCTCCAATTCTTCCGTCGCCTTCTACAACTCGCTCGGCGAACTCTGGGCTGCGGACCTATTCTTTTTTTACCCCAGCCCGCGGGGGTGACAAGGCGTTGTTGTTGCAGGGGTCGAAGCGGCGCATGCAAGAGAGCTCGCTGTCGTATCGCGGGAGCGCGGAGGACAACATCACGGTCGTCATGACGACCATCGTGCTCGTCATGCTCGTCTGCCACGCGCCAGACCGCATCGTCGCCGTCGTCAGGTCCCGCTTCCCCCTGGTTTTTGTTTTTTAGTCCACCCCAGCACGTTAGGCCAAGTCTGGGTGATCCGCCATCCATGCTCTGACTTTGATTCCAACGGGGGAGTTGCGGCCTTTTCAGGTTAGTTATCTCACTTGAGTCCTGAACTTCAGCTGAGCTCAGGCCCTCCTAGAGTGTGCAGATTCTGCTGGATGTTACGCTACTTTCTCAGGCAGCAGGGACAGGTGACACAATTTTGTGACAATTTATTGTCCGATCCGACCTCCCGGCAGGCTGTGTATTTTGGATCTCAATGCGAAGCCTTCCCACTGTCCCCCTCAACACCGCCCTCGTTCCTTTCCATCGGCACCTAGGTCCCCGACGACGTCTTTAGCAGCCGAATCCTTATTATTGTAGCTAAACGCATTATTATTATTATTATTATTATTATTATTATTGCTATAGCCTACATTCTATTGCGTTTTAGCTTTCATCCCCCTACCGACCTACATGCGTGTCTTGTGGCCAAGAAAGACACTTTGTACATTTAATTACAATTTCTATCAACAACCCCTTCACAAACCACGCACACCATTTTCTTCACCGTTTCCTCCGTTCTGGAGGAAACGTTGAAGAAAATGGTGTGCGTGGTTTCACCGTTTCCTCCAGAACGGAGGAAACGGTGGCTCCACTCTTTCATCCAACAGCACCAGTTCTGCTTACCAAAGGTGGCGCACTTGGCACTTGCAAATTTTTTCTCTTGGTAATTATCATCCAATGAATGAAAGGGACTTTTGATTCCTATTCCTCTAGTCAGCATTTCGACCAATTAATTATTTGATTGTTGAACCTAACCTCTAGCTCAGCAATCCAGCTGAGTTGGAGCCGGTCCTAAGTCCGGAGAAATAGAGGGGTTGGCGACAGGAAGGGCATCCGGCCGTACAAATTGCTCCCAAAACCATGATGAGACAGTCAAAAAGAAATAAGACTCTGCCGCGTGCTACGCAGGTGCGTGGATCCCGAACCAGAGGCGCGCCGACCGGCGCAATGCTGGACGGCGGTGAGAAATCAGCTACAGCAGAAGGAGTCGATGGGGTGGTTGGGGAGACGGGAGAACAAGGGAAAGGTGGGATTCTGGGTGGAGGAGAAGTAGATTTGAGGATTGGCACGGTGAATGTTGGTACGATGGCAAAAATGAGTGCGGAAGTGGCAAGGATAATGAAGGACAGGAGACTGGACATGTGTTGCTTGCAGGAAACAAGGTTTAGAGGAGGAAGCGCAAGGATGTATGAAGGGATTAAGTTTTTTTGGCAAGGACATAAGGATGACGTGCATGGGGTGGGGATCATGATTGCGGAGAAGTGGGTTGGCAGCATAATAGAAGTGAAGAGAGTGAATGAAAGGATGATGGTTAAGCAAATGAGGGTGGGAAAGACGGCTCTGAAAGTGGTATCAGTATATGCTCCACAAGTTGGAAGATCAGTGGACGAAAAGGAGAAATTTTATGCAACTCTAGGAAAAATATTTTCCGAAATAAAAGAAAACGAGATAGTGGCGGTGTGTGGTGACCTGAACGGACATGTTGGTGAAAAGGCTGACAGCTTTGAGGGAGGCCATGGAGGAAAGGGTTTTGGTAGTCAAACAAAGAAAGCGAGATGATACTGGAGTTTGCTGATGCGCCGAAAATGGCAGTGATGCATACGTGGTTTGACAAAGAAGACTCTAAGAAAGTGTCCAATGAGTCAGGTGAATGTCGCACGGTAGTAGATTATGTTATGGTAAAACAAAGGGATCGACCAATGATAAGAGATGTGAAGGTCATTAGGAATGTGCCATGCATACCACAGCACAAACTGATGGTATGTACAAACAAGTTGAGGGCGCATGCAAAGGAGAAAACGGCCTACACCCCAAGGTGTAAAGTATGGCGGCTAAAAGAGGCAGATGTACAGAAAGAATATATGGCGAAAGTTCAAGACAGGGAATCACAGAGGGATAGGAATGAACAGAATGTCGAAGCAGTGTGGAAGGAGATGAAGGATTGTTTGCTGGGAGTAGCGGAAGAGGTGTGTGGCAGAACGAAAGGACCTCCAAGGCATGAAGAGACCTGGTGGTGGAACGATGAGTGCCAAATGGTGGTAGAAGAGAAAAACAAGCTATGCAGTATGTGGCAGAAGTTGAAGGAAGGAGGGGATAAAGGGAAAGCTGAGGAAGATAAGTTAGCATATAACAAGGCAAAGAACAAGGCTCAGAGAGTCATTGGCAAATTAAAAGAAGCTGAAAGGAAAAGGTGGGGGGAAGCCCTGGATAAAGAGGATGAGAAGGGAAAAGTCTCTAGGATGGCAAGGAAAACTTCAAGAAAACTAAGGTGATGAGATGCAAAGAAAATTCGGGACAAATCATGTGCTCAGGAAAATATCTATGTGGAGTATGCAAAGAAGGAGTGGGTTTAAACTCAATCAAATGTTGCAAGTCCAGGAAATGGATGCACAAAAAGTGTAGTGAAAGCAAAGGTAGATTGAAGGAAGATCCACTTTTCCAGTGCTCGGCGTGTATCAAGGGTGTAGACATCAGTGTTAAGGCAGAAGAGGAGAATTAAGTGATGCTTGAGGAGGGATGTAGCATGGAGCGTGTAAATAGTTTCTGTTACCTGGGAGATATGATCGGTTGCGGAGGGGGAGCAGAGGAGCAGCCGGGGCTAGGATGAGAAGTGCCTGGGCAAACTTTAACAAACTGGAACCTATCTTGACAGCAAGGGGTGTCTCATTAAAACTGAAAGAGAAATTCTACAAAATGTGCGTGCAAAGTACTTTGGTATATGGAAGTGAGACTTGACCAGCGAAGGTCATCAGTGTGGGGGGTCTTCAGAGATTAGAGAGGACAGAGAGAATGATGGTGAGATGGATGTGTGGAGTGTCATTGAAGGACAAGTGTCGAAGCGAAGATCTAAGAAAACGGTTAGGTGTCGTATGTCTAACGGACATGGTGAAGAAAGGGAGACTGAGATGGTTTGGACATGCAGAACGCATGAATGACTGGGTATCCGCATGCCTCTATATTAAGGTGGAAGGAATCGTTGGAAGGGGGAGGGGGAAGAAAACATGGAAGGAGGCGTAGAGAGCGATATGAAGGAGCGAGGCATGAAAAGAGACATGTCAAAGAATCGAGAGTTGTGGGGGAGTCTCATCGTGGGAAACGTCCAACCTGTGTTGACACAGAAAAGTGGATGCAAAACGTAAATGATGACGATGATGTTCTCGACAGCAATAGTGGTAGTAGCTAAAGCATGCTGCACCGCGAGTGCTTTCCAGAAAACATGAATTCAGGCGCTTGGTAAAAATCAGATATCACTTGAAGCCTATATTAAGTCTTCCCTTGGCAAGATGTTGAGTTGAGCCCTTTGTCATTTTTCACACAGGTTCCTCAGTGACGACCAGGAGATCCACTGTCCACGTCCACTCTTCTACGCGCAGAATTTTGCCAACCTTCTAGTCATGACCAACTCCTCCACAGACTTCCTCATCTACTACATATTCCGACGAAGGTTCCGCAGCATTCTCTGGGCGAAGATGCGCTGTCTGTGTGGGAGGGGTGCGCGGGGTGAGGGGGAGAGGGTGTCTATGATAGGGGGGGAGATGAGCACCCGAGATGTGGAGATGTCGGAGCGTCATCGCAGTGGGCGGGTGTTGGGCACTCCGGTATCCCCCCCCGACACCCCCTGGGAGCCCCTGGTGGAAGAGAGCCCGCGGGGACGAGGCGCCCCCCGCGTGGCTGCGCCTGGGCGCGCGACGACCGTGAGGAATGGCGTGGATCCACGGTCGAGTGAGCGACAGGACAGAGTCAGTCGCGGCATGACCGTCTTGTAGCACAGATATACTCAGTGCTGGATTTATAGGGGAGCCGGCGGGACCGGGCCCCCCTTGTAACTTGGATCAGCTCCCTTTGTTACAATCCAAAAGGGGCTGGAGGACCCTCAAAAGAACCCTCAAAAGTGTTACTTTTGTCAGGGGCGGCAGGGCCCCCCATGGGTATCCCGAGTGGGTTTTTCAGAAGAATTGTGAAGGTGAAGAAAAACATGCAGCGTTAAGAAAATCCTAAAAAATGAAGAAATCTCCTTTATCACACTCCGCCGGTCGTGAGTTCTGCACGGGAGGAAAGATCTGACTTTTTCGGCTGGGCCCCTCTTGTTACTTTGAGTTAACCCAGCACTGCGAATGCCACCTCACTAGACGTCATTCGAGTGTACCAAGACGACATGTTATCGCATACGATGTTAGCGTAGCGTACATTATTTGCCATATCTTGTATATTTTGTATATTGTTTTACATTGGCGGAATTTACTTATCATGGCTGCACTTGAGTGACCACATTTTAATGTTATGTGGTGAAGTGGTCCTTCAAAATTAAATGTTACCTCATTGTATGGGGTCAAACTAAGGTTGAGTTCTTCCATCTAGTGTTATAATTAAATCCGAGGTCATTACGTCATCACAGCCAAAGAGCGCGCTGAACGCTTGATCTATGGTTAATTTAGAGCCATGTGATTGGTTTTTTAAGAAAAAATCTCAGATTATAATTTCACACTACACCCTGTCTCGATGAAAATGACCACACTTTAAACTTGTCATAACTCGATCAAAAGTGATCAGATTGGTCTGAAACTTTATACACAACAACTGCAGCCATATCTAGACCAACTTGGAAATTTGTAGAGAAATTCGAGCACTTTTGACAAAATTATGGCTGTTTTAAAATAAGTACCGAAAAAAAAGTTGCCAACATTAGTTGCTGCCTATTGTGTGCCTACTGTCAAGTTTCAAACAAGCAGTCCAGAAATTTAGTCACAGCTGATGTTCAAAGTGTCCTCCTTATTCGCATACACATGACATAAGACGGGGACCCCACTATTTAACTTCTGGATCTATGATTTTGTGATAAAACAGCCGCCACTTTTCAAGCAAACGAGTCGTCTGGTGATTAACGTCACGCAGGCCAGTATGATAAACACGCTCCTCCTGTAGAGGTGTAGACTCTGCACTCCATATCCGAGGCTCACGCGGATAGGACCATGCCTTCTGTCATGTGTACGCGAACAAGGAGGACACTTTGAACATCAGCTGTGACTTAATTTCTGGACTACTTGTTTGTAACTTGACAGTAGGCACACAATAGGGAGCAACTAATGTTGGCAACATTTTTTTCGATACTTATTTTAAAACAGCCATAATGTTATAAAAATTGCTCAAATTTCTCTACAAATTTCCAAGTTGGTCTAGATATGGCTACAGTTGTTGTGTATAAAGTTTCAGACCAATCTGATCACTTTTGACCGAGTTATGACAAGTTTGAAGTGTAGTCATTTTCATCGGGACACGGTGTAGATGGAAAAATCTGCCCTAAGATCACGTGTTACGTTGCGTGTCATGTTAGGTTGTTATCGGAACAGCTTCAGTATACATTGTAATCGTCTCATTGCCTGCTATTAACTCTCAGGAATCTCCCAATCAGATTCTCCTCACTATGTACAGTATGTTCAAAGATTTAAGAGTGGATTCTATAGACGCACCTTTACGTCCGGCTAAGCAAAGTTCTTGCTAAGGAACGGAATTTAACGGCAGCCCGTCACTGCCATTCGAAAAAACAAGCAATGTGTTTATAAATTACAAAACTAAAAAAAATTTTTTGGAGAAATAAAGATGTTAATTTGAATTCAGTGTGGATAAAAATAATTTTGCTCAGAATCTATGACCCAATATTTATTTAATGACGTTGTATATTAATTAAAATGGGCCAAACAAAAAGCTTCTTTGAATGGCAGTTATGGGCTGCTGTTAAATTGTCTACTAAGCAATGGTAAAGATTAAGGTGGGAACAAAGGTACGTCTGTAGAATCTACCCTAAATGTATGAAAATTATTATTGTAAGAAGTAAATTGTAAAGATGAACTGAATGAAATCTATAGACACAATTGTATATAATTATGTGTGTATGTTCTTGCGTAAAGAAAAATCTTCTTCAATACTTTTTATGTTGTATGAAGATATATTCGATTTTGTAATAAAACTAGTCCATTTCGGTGCATAATGAACTGAGGCCCCTGGAAGCATATATAGCCGACTTTGCCAATGTTATTGGCAAACAAAAGGAGGCCTGCGGACACCGTGTCCTGATCAAAATAATTCGAACACTCTAAGCGTTGTCATAACTCGAACAAAAGTTACCGGATTTGTCTCGGTCGTCGGATTTGTCTCAGTTATCGGATTTGTCTCAGTTATCGGATTTGTCTCAGTTATCGGAATTGTCTCAGTTATCGGATTTGTCTCCGTTATCGGATTTGTCTCAGTTACATGATTTGTATCAGTTATCGGATGTTATCGGATTTGAACCAGTTGAAAATTTGTAAGTAAATGGGAGTCCTATGTCAAAATTATGTGCTTTTTGACTTGACTTGAATCAGACGCGTTCTTACGTGATTAACGTCACGAATTCCATTCAGTGGAGTCTACACTCGTGCACGTCTGAGAGACCACGACTTTGGTCATATATTTGCAAGCATGAAGGACACTTCGCACACCAGCTGTGACTGAATTTTCTTAACTTCTTATTTGTCGTTTGACTCTCACTACACTTCGCCCCTTCTGTTCAAAACTTTCTTTTTTCTGTACGTTTTGAAAGCGCGTATAGTTTTTCAAAATGCCTCACATGCTTTTCTTTACACATTTGCTTGTTGGTGTTGATATGGCTGCTGCCGTGTTAGCTAAAAATTTTAAAGCAAATCCCGCTAACTGTCGACCGAGTTATGACGCTGCGGGCGTTTCGATTTGGATCGGGACACGGTGTAGATTTTCTGGCATTATTGTCAAGCATAGGATGGTGACAAATTGAGTGGCTAGTACACAGCACAACGATATTGTAGGGCCTAATAATGCTTGAAGTTACATCCTGCATAGTTTTACATTGCGTCTTGTTGTCTAGTTGTGTTCATATTTAGTAGATCGCCTAGTTCAATCAATCGATCGGTGTGTTGCAGTTATTAGCGCTTTATTCATTATACATCGCAGCCGTATCGGGTTGAAAGGTGTGAAAATAGCCTCTGTTAATATGTAATGCAAAGCGATGTAATTCAGCGGAGACGATAAATGAGATTAAAATATCCCGTTGCTAACCCGAATAGTCCAATCCTGTTCTATCAGATTAGCATAGCGGAATAATGGTTAGAGTGTTACCGCAGGTTACGCGGTGTTCACATCGACGCTGGGGCTGGGGCAGGTTAGCTGGTTGTACCCCCTCCCTCCTCTCCCCCCCCCCCCGCTTCCATCCATCTCCAAAGAAAATAACAACCTGGGAGATCGAGTTTTGAGGCTCTTCGAACCCCCAGGCTCTTTACCAAATTTTCACCCTCCACCCGTTTCCCTAACTCCGTGTTTTCAGTGGCGTCGCCAGCTATGTGGCACTGTGGCGCGTGACGCCTGAACTTTTCACATTAAATTTATTTAAACTTAAGACTGCCCCTACCGACCATGCGAATATTAAATTTCTGTTTGTTGACTATGTTTTATACGCACCTAATTAGCATACCATTATTGCAATAATTTTTTTTAAGGCACTACTAATGTTCTTATCATATGCGCTTAGTAGTTTAAGTTTGATAATGTAAAATATGTCAGTTGGCTCGTTACATTTTTATATAGGCCCTATTATGGAAATTTTCATGTGCCACACCAGGACTAGAATCCTGGCGACGCCACTGCGTTTTTATATGTGTGGTACAGTAATTTTGTGGGGAAAGAAAGAGAAAGCATTTATTTTGACATAGAAAGTTTTTGGTAAGAGGTCCGTTTCTACAGCCTCACCTACTTCGACAGATTTGAACTCTCTCGCCTCCTTATCACTAAATTCAACCCTCGGGGCGCAGTTTTCCACCCTCTCCGCTCATAAAAAATGTCGACCCACCTACTTAAATTTTTACCCACGCGAACCTAGGGCCTGCCGGAGGCATTTGATAACGTTGGTGCATTGATGGGGCACAAGAGCCATGCAGCCGTCAAGCGAAAGTCGTTACACTGCAGTGAACCGAGTCCGCTACTGCATGACATTTGTGCAGCCGTCGTCACCTTGTGAAACACCAATATGACCGGCACGTGATTGATAGCCATAGACCTATACATAGGCAACATGTCAGTGGTTTCCAAACTTTTCTTCGGCGAGTCACATTTGCGTTTAGCAAAGCTTCGAGGGCCACTCAGAAAGAAGATCGCCAGCGAATTCTTTCTCGTGCAGAACCCACGATCGGAGGGGGGGGGGTTAGGAAGGACACCGTTTTCTTCTCGTGCAGAAGTCCTCCTCATCTGGGGAGAGGGTAGTGACGAGAACACTTTCCTCCCGTGCACAGCCCACGAGCGGGGGGGGGCGCCCACAAGCGTGGGGGGGCGGGCCCACAGTGGCACGCCTAACAACATCACCACGGGTTAAATTGGGCCTTTCAGCTACAATTCTGCGAGTCACATAAAAAGTGGTGGCGGGCCAGTTTTGGCCCGAGGACAGCACTTTGAGAATCATTGCGCTCTATGATACACCATCGAAGTCTTTTAATAGCGCCGCTACATCATGACGTTGTGACGTTGGCTACCGTTCTCGTGGTGTTGTTGCTTCTGCTGCTCAAATAATTTCTGCAATTTTATGCCAAACCTTGTTGTTGTGACTTTGGGCTGTTTGAACTTGAAAAATATTGAGAAGGGTGAATGTCAATAAACACACGCCTAAGTCATAAACACAAGCCTAAAGCTTAATTCATATCGTTAGCGTTTAGCCTGATTTCATTTCAAAAATGTGTACGTAATTTTGTATGTGTTTATCTTTTATACGCGTCTATCCTCCTGTTGCATAGCCTGCTATTTGTTAGCAATGTTTTGACAATTCAGTACAGTATGATTATTGAATTTCCAACCAGGAAGCAAATCAAACACTTGCAGAGAATAAATGTAATAGTATCAGGCTCACATGCACTGTACAGTTACAGCTGCAAATCAAAATCAGTAAACTAGCTCTATCGATAAATCAAAATCACCTAAGACTAAATTCGTCAAGCATGCATTCTATAATACTCGTTCAAACATGATTGCAACAGCTGCTAGCTTAAAGCATTTCACACGCAATTGAATGTCTATTTATAATGATCTATCCCTACATCTATCAGCATGTGAATTCCAGTTGACATTAGGTTAAATTAAGGTCAGATAATGCAGATACTGCCAGATAAGTTAAGACTATGAACAATATGTTATACATATCTTTTCACAATGAAGTTATCAAGTTATTTCTAGGTTACATCAGGATAAAAAACTTTTTACAATCGCAAATATCTCCTGGAGCCCATTCACGTATATTTCTTAAAATTTGTAGAACGTTTTCTCGAAGTCAAATTTTAAAACTGAATCCGTTTGCGAATGCAATGACGTCATAGTTTGGTTCACGTGTCGCAGATCTGCGGTGCACAGTTTCAGTTAATAGAGGATAGGATTTTGGTAACATTTACTTAGGAAGTTCTTAATACGGCACTAAGATTTTCCAAAAATTGCTTCATGAATGAGGCACCTAGAGAATGGGAATACGTATACCAGTGTTAGCACTCACTAAGCAATATGTCCTCATTGACAAGATCGAGTCGTGTATTCAGTTTTCAACTGCATATTCAGATCTATCACTAATTCATTACAGTCCAAATATACAATCATACAGATTACAATTATTACACAGTTTTATTAATTTGTGATTTATAACTAACAATTGACACAGCAAACACGCAGTCAAGAATTTAGCTCCTTTAAGAGACAAGTTTAAAATTAGTGAGCAGTCAATTAGCACATATCTTCAGCGATTCAAGGCTAGAAGACTATGAAATCAAGCTATCAAAATAGATTTTGCAATCAAGACTTAGATAAACTACAGATACGTTATACAGCCGAAACAATGTTACATCCTTACACACCATCTCATCAATGAACTAACTTTCGAAGTCAACATGCCATCATATAGATGACAAGTCAAACAGGTTGCTCAAGAGATTATAGTGTCTTGCTCCCAATAGAATGCAAATGAAATAGATCAAAATCAGAGGTCAAAAGTACTTTATCATATCCACAGTGCAGCATTCATACTATCTGATCAGAATCATACTATCTGATCCGAAATAACGATTGGGTCAATTTGTTTCACCTATCGGAGGCTTAACTAAACTTGGCTTAGTGCCAAGTTTACGCAGAAAAACAGACGGCAAGAGAAATTTAATACGATTTCTTCCTGTGAAACCTGTGATCTGACCCATAGCGTTCACTCTAACATCATCCGTGTCAACCTTGATCTGACACTCATATGTCTCATCGGGAAGCACATTGCAGCAAGGCATATTTTCAGAGAAAACGATTGTTCTCTCTGAGAATGGTTGTTCTCTAACAGAAACATTGCTCAAGAAGACAACAGTTGTTCTCAAAGAGAGCGATTGTTCCCTGAGACAACAGCTGTTTTTTGAGAGAACAATTGTTCTCACCGACACGGGTTGATTTCAGAAACAACTGCTGTTCTCGGACAAAACGGTTGATGTCGGAGAGAACGGTTGGTGTCGGAGAGAACTGTTGTTCTGTGAGAGAACGGTTCTTACTGCATCGGAGAGAACGGAGTCGGTATAAGGATTCTCGATGTCATGTGTCGTATCAACGGAACTAGAAAAAACAAGAAAATAAATTTCAACTGTGTATGCCTACATAAATTAAGAAACTCGTTTACTCACTATCTAAAATTTCAATGATCCTCAGAGATATGGTGGTTAGAAATGCCATCAAAAGAAGGAGGTACAGCAATTAGTATGTACACTTGTACATCAACTGACAAAATGCCTAATCAAAAAATTATAACTAATTTAAAGCCATTTGTGTCACAACAAACTTACGCTATGCTATAAAGGACAACGAAATTCATGATTTCTTGACATGATAAATTTGTGAACAAGAGCTTAGCATCTACTTCATCTCACGAGCTCATTGCAGTACTAGTTCATCATTACCGCTACTGATCAATCTTCGCTAGCCTATCGCAATCTTGTACATGGTTCTCTGAAACATGAATGAATCACAATAGTGTTCTATCACTATCACACACTACTGCTGAACACAACAGCATTCTCATGGACACTAGTAGAAAAATGTGACAGGGCGCCTATTAAGCAGTAAAATAATAATCAAGAAATCGGTTTATAGTCAGTGCTAGCGTTCAAGACGTCATCGCGAGCCATACAAGAAACAACGGAGGTCAGATCTGGGTGCGAGAGGGGTCAGCAGGCGCGTATACTTGCCAGTGTTCTGCACACAGACGTCCCAGCCGGGCTTCTCCCACACCTGGTCCCTCACATGCTGGCGCGTCTGCAGGCTCTCATACGCTGCACACCGCACGCACATATGTGTAAGGCAAACATATCGCAAATAAATGTACGGTATGAGGTCAAGAAGATCAAATAAGATACAAGGTCTCAACTCAAGAAGGAGGACATATGAAGAATAGAAGCATTTGAAATGTGAGTATGGAGAAGAATTAGCTGGACAGAGAAGAAATGAGGAGGCATAGCGTCCTCATTTGCACCCTCATACCCCTTGTCACGTCACGTCCCTCATGTAGTGGGGGAAACAGGACTATGTATGTAGGCCAAGGGGTGGGTGTGTGTGTAGGGCCAAGGGGTGGGTGTGTGTGTAGGGCCAAGGGGTCGGTGTGTGTGATGAAAGTAATAGTAAGAAGAAAGTAAAACTGGATTGGATATCTAGTGAGAGCAGAGATTGGTGAGAGATGCGATGGAGGGAAGAATGGAGAACAAGAGAGGACCGAAAACGCCATGTATCGGGATGACAGACAATCTGCTCGAGAAGGAATCGTATGCACAGATGAAAAGAAGGGCAGAAGATCGGCTAGGGCGAAAAGTTTAAGCACCAAGGACCTGCCATTTGGCAGAACACAGAAGAAGAAGGTATAAGGTAAGTTAAACTATTGACAAGTAAATGCACAGTGAATGGTTTAAAGAGCATAGCCTAGCACTCTTTCTCAGCAAACGCGCCAATTACATGCGTCAGAGGATTACCACTCTAATCACGTTCCTTATGGCACTCTGTCCCACTTACAGTTCAGACATTTTTCATTCAGTCTCAATTTCACTCTAGATGCTATCAACACACTCATTGGTTGCTTGGGCAAAGATCTGTTAAGAACCTCATGTCTACTTTCATAGAAACAAATCTAATAAATGGATGCATTTATTGACACGTCCATGGAAGTCTTTCTGATTGAGATGAATTAAGAGCCAGTGGACAAAGACACAAGTAAGCAGGAACGAGGACCTACACCAGAGATGGTGAGCGATGTACAGATCTCCAATATGAGAGAAGAACCCAGCAGTCGCCTCCTGGTGCTCCTGACGGTGCTGGATACCCTTGGCCCTACACACACACACAGACCCTACACAGTAGTACACACACACTCATCCCTTGGCCCTACACACACGCCCATCCCTTTAACCAGATACCCTTGACCTTACACACACGCCCATCCCACCAGATACCCTTGACCCTACACACACGTCCATCCCTTTAACCGGATACCCTCGACCCTACACACACACACCCATCCCTTGGCCCTACATACACACCCATCCCCTGGCCCTACAAACACATCCCTCGGCCCTACGCAGACACATCCATCCCTTGGCCCTACACACACACTCATCCTTTGGCCCTACACACACACCTATCCCAGGGCCCTACAGGCCTACACATACACAGACACACCACCAATCCCTTGGACATAAACACACACAGGTGTCACAGGCCCTAGACATACACCAATCCCAATGGATACCCTTGCATCTATAACACACACACAAACCCTACACACGCATCCATCCCTTTAACTGGCTACCCTTGGCCCTACAAACACCTGACAGGGGATGGGTATCCCTTCTCACTGGATAAGTAATATTAAGCAAATTAATGAATGCTAATTCAGCATTTTTGTGTGTGTTCCTTATTTAAATTATTGGTTCCTCCTATTACTGTTTATTGCTCGATCGCCTGCGATGAAACAAAGATATTCATTAATGGCTACTATTACGTAGATGGCATATTCTTTGTAAAAATATTGTTTCTCGCACAAAATAACTCGAATAATTAGTTTTTTCCATTGCGCTCCAAGCAAGGTTTCTGTACTGTTGAGTTCTAGCTGTGTGATATTAGGTGGTCATCATACAATACAGATTGACTATATTGAAGAACAAAATGTGGCTAGTAAAGTTTACTACCATTAATTTACGAATGTTGCATTCTGTCCCTACAAGCATTCTCATTGGCGCTTCATAGTGATTATGACGTCGCGAAAATCTTTAGCAATGCTTATCGGCCTGGATGTTGAGAGTTTGTTTTCGACCATCAGCCTCGGAATGGCTACGGGTGTTATGGGCTCCAGAAGAAGGACCATGGTCTAATGGGCTACGGGAAAAGGGCTTGTGGGGCACAGGCAGGGGCTGCTTGTACAATTAATTTAATATATAGATAACTAGCATGCGTACCAGTAGTTGCCCCATTCAATCATCGTGCCCGGCTGAAACCACAACACAAAATCTTCAAAAAACAATCTTTAAATATTGCTTAATTTTGCTTCATCAAAACAACAACTAAATTAACGATCTCTCTCACTTCAGTGCTCTGCCACATGGCAGGTCTTTGGTGTCCAAACCTTCCACCTTATCCAATCTTCAGCCCTTCTCTTCAT
>JAQIWG010004013.1:0-16787 GCA_034695025.1 Chamaedrilus cognettii | reverse complement strand
GCTGAAACAGGTGCAGGCCAGCTACAGGCAAAGTAACCAGGCTGAGCGAGCTTTAGAGCGTTGGTTAACTTGATTTTGAAAACTTTTTTCTGAAGCAGTCATAACTTTTGAACTAACAAATATTTTCGCATGAAATTTAGCAGACTTGTTGCAAATTATCTCCTCTCCAATCCCCAAAAATATAAAATCAATGTTTTGAATTTTGACCGACTTATTGCGATATCGCTAGGGGGTTATTTTTTTTGACTCACTCTGTACTGTTGCCATCCTTTAGTCATGGCAACCATGGTCCGCATCAGCTAGCCTATATTAAAATCAGTCAGCGCGAAAAAAATACCCACAGGATATTGCATCTGTCTCTAAACGCGAGGAGTCGTTTTTTATACTGCAGCGGGGACCCAAGCTCGATATGCTTAAATTATATAATAGGCATGGAAATATTAGAAGCGAATGATTGTCTTTAGAAATTGAGACTGGATATAGTAGGATCAAATGATAGTTTCTACAACGCTGAAGGGAACATGCCCCTCTTGCCCCCTCTTCTTCTAGGATCGTCGCCTATGATCCGAAACCAGTTACCATGTTGTTGACCCAAATAGCATCCGTCGTATTACCTCCAGAACCTTATGGTAAGGGACATCCCGGACAGGGCATACGTGAACAATACACATTTATGAGGAACATGGCTATTCATGAACAATTAACATTCATGAACAAGTATTAAGTATTAATGAACATGAACCATTTATCTTTCAAAGCAATAACGAAAATGTGCACATTCACATCTTGCTAATTACATTCGTAGAAAAGATGCAAAGTATGTTCTTCTCTAGTCCAAGACTTTACCGTGGCTACCGTTCTTTAATTGAAATAATTATTTCAATTTCTAACGGTTTGTCCAAACTAGTGCTTCGTGCAGTACAGCGCATAATTATCGTCAAATTACGATGGAAAATCTTCACAGAATTGGAATTTCAATCTCAAACACGCGATGTACCACATGAACCTCTTGGTTCGATTCACGTCTAACCGCCGAATTTGCATGAAATCTTCGCGGAGTCAGAATGTTACGTAATCTGAAACTTTCGAGGTCAGAATGTCACGTAACATAAGATCTCCGGAGTCCAAATGTTACGTCAACCAAAACGTGGTCTGGACAACCCTGTCACCGCGATCTAGCGCGGCATATCTCGTCTCCTCCCTGAGTGCCTCTCGCATACTAGGCTCAACGAGACTTCACGAGCCGCGTATTGAAATATTATCCATTATTTAATGTCCCCAGCGATGCGTCCATGACGTCCGCGGGTCTTATAGTCATCCCATCTGGACAAGAGAGTTGAAGCAACTAGTAGGCTCTTGCTGAGCCGTCTCTCGGCGGTCACGACGTCATTAATCACGTCTACAAGCTCGGTGACGCGAGGCGGCTTGATGGCTCAGTTGGTTGCGTGTTCGGATCAGTCGTATGCCACGCCATCGATCCCGGTTCAAATCCAACGAGGGTGCTAGAAACTATCCACGATATTCAAAGCACCCAAACACCGTGCGGTGTGCTAGACAGGGAAATTAATAAGTACACAAAGTTGCGCGTAAACCACTGACACGTGGGGACCGAAACAGAAGTTGCCAGGATTGTATTCGGCTTGTGAAATAAAGAATTGCTCATTTTATTTATTGCCTTTAGAGTCAAATATGATTCTCGACGAGTATTGGGCGCAGACGCATTGCTGTGCAAAGTGCGGATACATCCCTAGAAAGATAACACGCATGCGCTATTAGTCATAGCGTTAAATGTTACAAAACATCACCGAAATATTTGAAGTGCGGATTGAACCAGATTACATGCAGGCGTTCACAACTGTACATTTTGTTTTCGCTCGCGCTAACGTCTTTCGAGGAATTTTTTGCTGAATTAAACTGTAAGCGTGATGTACATCTTTGGACACGGTTTGTACGCCGCCTCCCTATTCATTGGATGACAAACGTCTTGTTTTGAATAACTTCTGGTGTCTTCGGAATCACAAGAGATGATTGCAGTGAAGCGTAGCTTATGCAGCTTCTCTCTATTACAAAGTTTCCGTCAACAAGTTTAAAACTCTTTCCTCTCCACACGTTGTCACGCAAATGTTAACACAGACACTTTGTTTACGGAAGCAAGCTATCTACATGATCTTCACAAAAAAATTTAGCTTGTAAATGTTCGATTAGCCTGACAGAAATATAATATAGGCCTACGGTGTTCCATTTGAATCCAACCTACATGAAGGTTCATCATTATGTCAGCCCGAATCACAGATGAACTGATACTGTCAATGGGAAAATTGTAATAGCTATCTTTGCTGATTGATGGTGAAATAGAGAAGGAGCACTGTTCGAAACAAAATTTCCAAGCTATTGCAGTGTATACTCATCGGCATAATTACTTTTTCAACATATATGTACTCTGTAGGAAATTGAAAAATTTGCACAATTCATTAGAGAATGTCATGAGGATATATTAATGACCATTTAAGACATCAGCCTATATTCGCGTGTCTGCAACTATCTGTTGACTTATTCACGCCTTTTATTTCTATCACCATCGCACTGCAATTCTTTTCCAACGAAGACTTGAACAAAGCATTCTTGAAAAACAATTGTTTGATTTAACTATTCGTAAGTTTACTGTAAGACTTTATCTTGGTCGAGCTCTTTGTTTTATTTTAAAATGTTTGAAGCGTTGTCTATTATTCCGGTCAAGTCTTTTGTGAACGAAATTTATTTCAAGTACAACTACTTCGTAGTTTCGTCGTATATTCGTAATTATTCTCCGCCGCCACGAAACGTCTCGGGCAGATCTAATTAGGATATTGCAACAAGGCAAGAAGATGTAACCGATGACGTTATCAGAATAAGTGCATCGGTATGCATGGTTGAATTCAAACAGATACAATCATCTGAACGCTGAGCCCATAACAAAATGTCGTCAGGTCGCTGCAGGCTAAATTGGCCTGATGAATGTCCCCTTAGTCGAATGGATGTCAGGCGACCAGTTTATTGCCGCTGAATCAGCGTAACAAATCGGCAAGAAGTAAGCGGAAACGGCAAACGATGTCAATACGACGATTATAAGCAATAAATTTTCATAATGGTCGCCAACGAGGTTGTTAAGTTTATTACAGCAGTCTATCGCGTTTAGCAGCACTAGACTACGACATTACGCAATCATAATGCGTTAAGATGTTTACAAGCGCGGGAACTCGAGTCGAGACCCGAGGGGATTGATCTTCCAGTTCGTTCTAGCGGGCTTCAGTAGCCCCGCGAATGTGTATACGCAGCGAAGAGCCGAGTGCGGGTCAAAACTTCAGTTTGACCCGACCTGTCAGTGGGTGTGACGCAAAGCCAGGCGCGTTGCGCGGCTGCACGCTATGGGATTATGATGGATCGCGGAGAAACGCAAGAGTTCAGCGCGGCGACCAGCGACACCGGGTCACGACTGCTTTACAACCAATGAAATGAAATCCATCGCTGTTCGTTTCTGAGCGTGCGGTCGAGCGAGAAGAAAGTATTCACGGACCGACACGCAATCAATGACACAGCGCGTCGGCGCTTCTATTAAAAGCGCGGTGTGTTCAGTTGTTGGAGAATTGTGCGAGAATGTCGCTGTTTATGAAGCCATAGTACGCTATGTTGGAGATAGGACAATAGATAAAGATTGGAGATAGGAGAAAAATCTCCTATCTCCGATAGATTGGAGATAGGAGATAGGTCGGAGATTCGATTGCGCTATAGATGGCGTCTGTCAAATATGATGTAGATGTAATATGTAATAATACGTAACATGTAATAATATGTAATAATTACCATGATTATGTAATATGTAATAAATATGTAATAATCATGGTAATTATCATTAGCAATTGCGTATTGTTGCGTAAATGCATTGTGGAAAATACGCTGATATCCTAGAGAAGCCTTATAAAATTGTTGTCTTTGAGCGACAGGGATCGTCGCCTAAAAATTACATAAATGTAACGAATTAACCGATTGTCAAAACGTACAAGATACAAATATTTGAAAAAAATTCTTCTCAGCAAAAATCGATACGGTACCGTAATCAGTTGATGTATTAATCATATTAAACTTTAAAGCGCATTATATCATCATGGCAGAACCTGTAGCTTAACTCCAGACTTCTCTCTGTCGAATTCTACATTAAAATATCACAAATATAATCAATTAATGCCTTGCAAGTTACATCAGCGCAAAAATATTGTTCATATTTCTAAAGTTATTCAAACCTTTAGAACGATTTATTGCACGGATGGCTGCCGCATATGCTAAGGTGTCATGATGTGTTTGACATGAAGTGTGGTTGCTAAAGCATATAATTTTTATCTAATATAATCCGATTATATATGCGCGTACAATAGCACAAATTTTCACAGTTGCTTGCTGTGAATGCCTGCTGTGTATGCTCACAGTATAACGGCCATAGAGAGACAATTCTCTTCACTTACGCTTACAATATTCACGTTTGTTCGCGTCAGCTACGACCAGACACACTGAATTTGACAACAGCCCACGGCGCGACGTGCGTCTCGCGGCTCAGAATAATTCACAATAGTCTCGCGCACATGCGCCTTCACGACATCCGCGTGTTAATATTGCGTACAATTTCTCGCGCGGCGGGACATGACAATGACGTTGCTGACTGTAAAATCAAGGCCTCGTTGCACGATGCATATTTTTACATGCAATTTTGAATGCAATTTTGTATGCTTGGAACAAAGATTGCCTTGCAGCCCAGAGCCCCCCGAGCGAGTCGTAAAAGCAGACTAAAAAAGGGAAAGCGGTTCTGTACCGGCTCTCTTACGCAGAATCGGACTGTATTGTACATGTAGTCTTTGTGCACACATGTACAGACGGTTCTTAAACTACAAATATACGGAGCTTTGAATGTGGTACGTTAGCACGCAGCCGACAGCATTCGCTGCTCGCTACGCTGGGCACGAAGGGACAACTGACTTCAGCACGCTACGTCCTGTCATTGTTGCCAATCTTGATTTGCCGCTGGCAGTCCAATGCAATTCTACGATCAAATCACGAGAAAGTGACACGAAAATTGAAATAGCCTCAACAGGCATTAATTTCGACGTTCAGTCAACTGCATATGCTGCTTTATCGAACAAGAAGTTAGATTTGAGTTATTTTACTTTTAAAATGCATCTCCAGCTCAATGCATAGTATAGCAGCGTCAGGCTGGCTACCAATAACGATTAAAAACCAAATTATTAGCCTATTTCCACTATATATTATTGATTTTTATTTTTTATTTTTTTATTTTAGGACCGTATGTAGCACACAAGGGCTATATACAGTCTGGTTCTGTGCCATGGCAGGAAGCCCGTACAAAGCCGCTCCCCCTTCATTAGTCGTATTTTACGACTCGCCCGGGGATCTCTGGGCTGCAATCCAATTCTTTGTTCCCCGGCCTGCAGGGCGCACATTATAGAAGATGTCATCTGATTTGCGTGTGTAATAAATACAATCTACTCCACATTCTTCACAACGAATCTGCGCAATTGAGCGTCAAACGCAATCGCAAAGTTTTAACCAGTGAACAACTGTATGCTTATTCCATACTATAGGTTACAGCCATTATAAATTCAAGTCAAACGAAGCCAGCTACATTGACGCAGGGTCAAAGTTGACTAGCGGTAGACAGGTGGTCACTGTCTAATGCACCGCGGTCAAATGTCGCGACTGCGAACTCCCCTGATGTCGCCGCATATTTTCGAGTAGGTCTCGGCGATTTCATTGATATCAAGCGACGAAATGGGAGCTAATCCCGTAATATTCAGTTTCGTATCTCTAAGCGTGCCGCAGCAGCATCCAGCCTGAATACTCTGAAGTTCACCGATTAAATATTTGTTCGGCTTCATTTCCGGTGAACGTGATTCGACTAGCCTTCATTGGAGCCGATATCCCCTGGACTTGGATGTCATTTGGTGCATTGCGGCTCAGTTGCAGGCCTTTTACAGCTTCCCGTGCGGCGTGTTCCAAATTAGCTTATTCGATGTAGGCAGAGTTTCAAGTTTACTGAAGCATTGGATAATAGAATAGGCTATTGGTACATTTTGCCGCGTAATCAATTCATTTCGACCAATAAAGACTGAGTTTTGATATGCACTGTATAAGCTATTAATTACTGCTTAAAAGATTGGTTTTTGACATAATCGTTTCGCCAATTGATCGTAGACTTTCCCAATCATAGCAATCTTTTCAAATACATTTCAATAATATAGGACAAGAAATAATATACAGGACAATAATAGACTGCATCATGAGCGCCCTTACGGTGCTCGACCTAATGCGTTTATTCGAGGAAGAGAAAAGCAACATTTATTTAGTGTTCTTTGCTGATGAACGTCGTGTGGGATTATGTCGTTAGGCCATTTGCAGTGTACATGCTACTAAAATCACTGCTACTGCTATATACTGCAACATTATACAACTCCTGCTGCATTATGCAGCAGCGGAGTTCAGCATTGCATTTAGCAACTGTCCGATTAAAAATCACTTCGTTGATGTGTATAGTAGAGACAACCTTACTCTCGTCACTGAATGCTGCGACTGCTGTCGTTGGCACGAAGGCAGATCACAATATTGAATTGCTCTTCGGATGTTTTAGGATGGAACTGCGTGATTGTCGGCTAATCCGGGGCACGGCCAGACCAGAGCCGCGAACTGTAATTGGATAAACTGACTGGCTTCGCGTAGAATGCTGAAGAACGCTGGAAGTGGAAAAGGCCAAAAACTCACCAGCTTCGCGTGGAATGCTGAAGAACGCTGGACGTGGAAAAGGTCAAGAATGACCATGCGAGAGAATTCGCTGATCCTTTTTATGATGCATTCACTGACTTTGGAATAATTATGATGTGTGGAATGGAGAAGAATTATCGATCTTCATATTTTTACAGACATATTTATTGCAATGCTGACGCTTATTTCAAATGGTATTAAATGACAAAAAACACATTAATGCTTACAGAATTTCGCAATAAATATGACAACATTTAGATTGACAAATGCACATTTCCTAATGCTCGCAATATTAAATTTGAGAGTTATAGATACACAAATTGGCAAAGACACAAGCAATCAATGGTCGATTATGTGTGCAAAAATTGGGCGTCATCCAAAAATGTTGTATTTATAGGCCTATCGATGGTAACACACATTTTAGCATTTTTGCACCAAACTATCAGACAAGTCTATTTCAAAAGGTAATTGCTTTGAAATTGCGTGATGAAATTTGATGAAATTTGATAGAAATATTTCTAAGAGACGGTCATTTTTATTTTTCTGAGAAAAATGTTGCCATCGTTGCATTCAAACTCTATTAGTTGTGCATGAAGAAAATCCCAGAGGAATTTTTTTACCCCCTTGCACGCGTATGTTTCGAAGTAACTTCCTAAGCCATTGAGTAATGATATTGCTCCTGCGGCCGTACCCTATCAGAGCCATTCCTCCTCGCCCAGCGGCCCACTCTCTCTAGTCGCAAGACAGTGGCGCATCTAGACCATACATTCCCGAAGATTATTCTCTGATGGCCAGTAAGCTGGACGATGCTGACAACCCTGTCCAGCGAGCACACATTATCGTCAAGAAGCTGTCAAAATGCTACACGCTCGAAAAATTCTGATCGGGTAGATAATTCTAAGAACATGCCAAAGCCAGCTTATAATAAACCATTGTTTGGTATTCTCAACTCGTTCTAGTGCTTACGCTTTCGGAATATTTTAAGTTTTTTATTTAACCATGGCTTTTGCGGATTTAAGATATTGAGCTTCAATCGATAAGCTTAGGCCTATGTGGCTGTGTGGTGAACTGAAACTTTGGGGTTTTTCAAGTGTTAAAAATTTGGAAACTGTTTTCATAAAGTTTGACCTTTACCGTCCACAGTTTACATTGATCAGCTATACCGCCCCTGCATGACAATCAATCGGCCGCGATGGCATGCAGTTCAATTAATACCCTGGCTGATGCCCTTTCAACTTCTAATTTCAAATACAATGGCCAATAGCTAAATGGTGTCGAGCAAGCCATTGTATAGTGACCGTAGCTTGCTGACAAGACTAGGACTGTTAAGGGGAAGGGAAGCTCGCTCGACACTGTGGCCAATGTTGACATGCTATAGAAACTTCTACCCATATTACATTACAATTGTAGCTAAGGGACCCACAGGCCCTGACTCGCCCGTCACCCCTGGTCACGGCCGTCAACTTTGGAGCCTATATAAGTAAGGGAAGCTAACCTACATCCAAAAATATACATGGACCTCGAGAATCGGCTGAAACAACAGAACTACGCTACGCAGTCGTCCAGTCCCTGAGGGCTGGACGACTGATCTGAACTCTGAACTCTAGGCTGAGGGTCACAGACAATGTTTTCAGTTGGTCGTCGAAGCTTGAATTAGATAGCTTAGATGCTTTGACAGCGCGTGTTTATTTTTAACCTGATTGTTTGAAAGTTCTCAGAATTAATATTGATTGTAGCAAATGTTGACTCTCAGTTAAAATCTACCTCCACGATAGTACCTCAGTAGGCGATAGGCAGAACAATAACTTTCTAATAGGCTACAGACTGATTTCTAGTAAATAGCTGGCCAAGTTAATTCATGGTGCCGATTAGGCTGCAAGCGCAGTAGACTCTAGACTAGATTCCCCACAGACAGAAAGTAGTAATGAAGAAATTGCTCAAAAAGTAAAGAACTCTAAAATATCACCAAACACTTCTATTGCTACACATGCATTTTGATACATGATGTTATAGTTCTGCACTTTTAATCAGTGTCGAACTATAGACACTTGGATTCAAAATTGCATTTCAAAAACAGTGGAAAGAATTTACACGTGGAAGCAATATCCCACGCCTTGTTGCAGATTCTCCATCTACAAGAAACGGAACCCTGTGGGTTTATAATACAGACCCCAGTCCGAGAAACTTAGCATCAAACATCTATAGAAGATGGAACTAGTCTATACTGCATCTACTATATACTGCATCTACTATATACTGCATCTACTATATACTGCATCTACTATATACTGCATCTACTTGTGCAAGATTGCAAGCCGACATGCCGGTTAACGTTTTTTATGCGGCCAGTGACGATGATGCGGCTGTGGGTCATGCATAAGGCTGCTATAGCAACACTTGGACTACATATTTTTCTGCTTTCAAGGCACCTTACCATTCACGCGAGACCCTGGACGCATAACCTGAAATATAATTTTTATCCTTTCACTGCAACTTCTCACCGAGTCACTTACATATGTACATTGCTTACGTTCACAGCTCTGATGCCATAAAGGACCATAAATAACGTGCAATGGAAGTGAAATGTCGCCTCACAGTATAAGTATTCTTCCCATCCTCGCAGCATCTCGGCCCGCATGCATCATAACCGCGACGAATTCGGTGTAGACGGCGAAGCGCAGAATGGTCGACAAAAGATCGATCGTCGGGATGAAATTATCCACCGGCATGCAGGCCATCTCGCGAGGCCGCGAGAGATGGTGGCGAGAAATGGAGTGATCTTGTCAGAAGGTCCGCACCAGATCGATGTAGATCAATGGATAGTAGCAACAGCAGCGCCCTAGCGAGTGACCGCGCGAGGCTCCACCGTGTCCTCGAGGTTAGTAGAGCTCAAGTTTCGACCCGCACGCAACATTTGAATTGTTCTATTTTTTTAAATACATGATTTTTTGAAAGGGATAGGTTAGAGTTAGGGGTAGGTTTATGTGTAGGTAAGGATAGATTGAATCAATTGTTTTAGGTGTAGCGTAGGTTATTTAGATGTAACGCTAATATATGACGAAAACATAAGTAAGGTTAAAGGAATGTCAAACTAGCTTTTCCCATGATTTATGCAGTATTTCGCCTTCAATTTCTAAACGAACAAATTTAACGCTTCACACGGCAGGCATCTTCCATTTTGATGTATTAATGTAGCCTATCAATGTTCTAAGCATTGCGTAAGCAATTCTGAGAATTTGATAATTATCGCACAATTAAATTGTCACATGTTAAATTACAATATTTCTATCTGGTCGGTGTCGGGCCTAAAATACTCTGAGTGCGTCAGGGCCTTCTTTAAGTCAATTTGGTGTAGCCTGCTGTACAATTTCATTCAGAGCCTGCTGTCCACAGTGTCGAGCATTGCATGTATTTTATTTCTGTGGTGTGAAATCTTGAATTGGCCTGAAATAAATCGATTTATTTTATATTTGAGGTTTAGATTCTGGTTTGGTTAAGCTTTTTGATGATGATAATCTTAAATTCTAAATATAGAACAATATCCAGATACTGCACGCGGGTCGACCCGCTTGTTCTTGACCCCGACACGATGGGGAGAACTCCCATCGCGGTACAATCGCACGGTCATACCCCACATACAGACCGTGACCGACCAGAGCGATTTGTCAAATGCACCGATACCCTACAATCGTATAAACATACCGATACCCTACATCGTATACATTCCGAATGGTCATTGGTCAAACATAGCGGGTTCGGTTATTGCACTTTTGCGACTCTATTGTGACAATCGAACATAAGTCAGTTGAAGATCGCATTATCAGTGACAACCGGCGTAGGTCAATACAGCCGCGTAGGCATCTGCCACGCGGTGGGATGATAATCGAAATGATATGAGTTTTATTCGACACGTAGTCAGTCATGTTAATTCGGACAATATTGCGTACTACATAGCCGCGATCAATCGCAATGCATGTACATGTAGATGTCTGTGTGAATAACCGTTTGAAGCAGTAGAGCAAGACTAACGTTTTTGTCCAAAAAAATCCATTGAGAATGAAACGTCATTTTCTTTTTCGTCGTTATCATCCAAGCACATCCGTTGCTAAAGTAGACTATCTTAAATACATAACTGGTGTATCTTGAAACATTTATTATGCTATCATTGAACATGCTATATAAATAAATAAATAAATTTAAATATATATATTTCAATCTTTTAGGGCATGGACTTTATTTGTACAACATGTAATAATACTAGTAGTTGATCGTCTCTTATCGAGGTAATGCTAACTACTGTCCTAAGTTAAAATGTTTAGAATTGCCTCTAATAATAAACGTACATGCAGGCCTGCATTTATTAAGAAACAAATGTGTCAAATGAGTCATTTGCTTTAAAAGTTAAGATCAGTTTAATGGTGACATACTATTGTCTTTAATGAGCGCCGACTCGTGAGCATGTACGATAGACCCGTCGATAGTACATTTTGCCTGATAAAGCAGACGTTCAAAATAAATAACAATGCCTTGTTCAGCCCAACTATAAAGAACAGTACTAAGAGCGACAAAGCTGATATTCTGCTGAAGCACAGCTGCTAGCAAGGCTTTCAAAGCTTTCAGCAAAGCGTCGCTTACGGATTGGCCGTAAGCGATATTATTCTTGAATACATCTTAAGTGCTCGTTATCATGGAACCCAAGACAGTGGTTAAACTGGACTTTTAAATATGTGGGAACCGTCAAACAAAAACACTGTACATTTAATATTATTAAAAAGCAAATTGCACGTGCGAAAACACGTCATAGAGGCTAAAAGATCAGAGATTTTGGAATAGGGTTCCTGCCATAACAATTTTCTGCGCACAATCACTCATGGCGACGAAAGGTGATGAAGACGAAAAACTTACAAAATTAGAAGGATACGAAAAAAACGCGGGACAAATCTTTAGTCAGAAAATAAATCGCATAACACAATTATATCGCACAACAACGTTTCCAAATAATTATCGAAGTCTACACGTACATACCCGATGTTTTAATCCTCAGAACTTGTGATCTGTGAGTAACATCGTCTGCCATTATCGAGCAGCGCACTAAATGCATGTAAATGCCCGTAAATGCATACGGTAGGCTATACAACATGTTAGGGCCAATCAGTCTCTGTCTCTATTTTGTGTCCTACATTTCATAGAATGAAGCTGGATTTTGCTTTAATCTTACCTTCATGGCCCATACGTGCTAGTATGCTAATGATGCAAATATATTCTTTGATGGCAAACATTTACTACGTTGGATTTCACATGTTGTACGAAATGGAATCTATTACTGAAACGGTCGAAATCACTGATCAAATAGAAAGTCAGCCGTGAACGCAGAAATCTCAGCCTGACAACAGGAGGCTATATAGGCCTACATGTAGGCTAATAGGACTTATTCCAGGCGACATCCGTGTCCAGTCTAGCATTTTTACTTATGTCAAAAGATTGCGATCACACGATTTTTCACTCGGACTTTGCGTTTTCTAACTTTCAGTTTAACAGCGGAATCAACATAAATACGCAGCATAAAATAGTTACGGACCTACTACAAGGCCTACAGCGTGCAGCACGTAGATGTATAATAAAGCGTTAACGGTAATCTACGTCTTGCATCTCACTATCAAGCACGCAAAATAAATTTAAAAGAAATCTGAGAACAGCGACTTTTTGTTTGATCGCAATCGATTTGGTCACAGTACGGCGCATGACTGCATACGATGGCCTCCGCTAAACTTTGTATTCCATTCGGTCTGCAAGTTGTAATGGGCCCCACTCCACGTTCAGAGCATCGCAGAGCCACTGCGCCTGAAATTTGCGTTGCGTCTCGCTTATGTAACAATACGTGGCTCGTGACGTGACGCGCTGCGCTGCTGTACGCACTGACCAGTGGCCAAGCTCATTACAATACCGCTGTGTCATAATTTAGTAGGCCTATTCATGAATGATACGTGGCCTACATACTACGCGACACTGTACAATGTGCGTGTGTGGCCTGTACGCGCGAACTGCCACGACGCAGACCGGCGCGTTGTCCCGTGCTCCTGGCATTGGCTGCACGCGGCGCCGCTATTAATTTTGTGCGTGCCTTCGCTATCAGTCGTGTAGCTAGCTACGTGCATAACCAACTTTCGCTCTAAGCTGCGCTACTGCGCCACAGCGCATCTCCATTTGCAAACATGATGCGGCGTAGCGCTCGTCTTGTGTAGCGCAGCTGGAGAGCAGTTGGAACGTAAACATTGAATATTACACAGCCACGCCGTACCTTAAGTTACACTTACATGACAGCTTACGAGCCCTTCTCCTGGAGGATCTTCCTAGAATCCGGCTTGGAGGAGGAGTGTTCTGCTGCGCCGTCTTCAGGGAACAGACGAGCCTCTTTTCCGCAAGATGGTTATATCGTTGTTATATGCCATATAGTGTATATAGGTAATCAATGGGAGGACGCTGATAAGGCGCGTCTATAGACAAAGGTCGACGGCTGTTACGATGTGTCACTATCACCACCCCCCCTCCCCGCTCGTGAATTCTGCTCAAAAGTTAAAAACACTGGGCAACTTGCTGGACTTTGTTCGGCAGCCTCACATTAGAAGAAACGTTGGCTATACAGCCACTCAATATTCTGGTATAGGGTCCGTAGTTAGGGTCCGTAGGTAGGGTCCGTAGGTAGGGTCCGGTACATTTATGCCATGATTTGAAACTAGAGTTCAACCAACACATTGCTACACAAAGAACTCCTGTCAAAGAACTCCCGCCTTTGATGAATGTCGCACAATTATTTCATATAGTTATTTGAAAGTATGTATTTGAGCATCATCATGTAGGAGTAACAACTTAATTCCTGGAAACCGTTATTTTCATCCACATGGTTTAACTGACCCACTCAGTGAGAAAAGGACATGCTGAGAAAAAGAATTATGCATTTGCATTATTTTGTTTGACTTTTTATGTTTTTCATTCTTGCGAAAATGTGAGTTTTTTGCAATGCGGTTGTTTTTGCATTCGTTCGAAGTCAGTCATTTTAGTACGCCAACGATTTTTAATTAAAACGATCCCCATAACCTACTGCTACACTTGTATGAATTCCTGGTCACTGGCATCAGCATTTTGATAAGCAGATTGTTGTCGGAATACTTCTGCAATAAAATGTCCCGGTGCCATACATGTCAAAATACCAATAGCAACGTCAGCAAGCAACGAGGCAGAATAGCATTTGATTAAACTGTATTTAGGCTATATCCAACACAGTCGCAGCAGCAATCATCAATTTGAAGCCGATGGAGTTGTGTTATTTCTACTCGAAGTTTTTTTTCTAAATTCGTGGCATTTTTCACTCAACTTGTGAAATGCAGTGCAAATTTGAATGGCAGCTGGACTTTTGGCCCATCTTTATACATTAGTGACAGAGATAAAGGCCTAGACAGTGTTAGGTTCATGGCGAGCTAAGGTTTGATCAGGACTAGCTAGGGTTAGTTTAGGGTTAGTTTGAGCTAGGGTTAGAGTTTGGCTAGGGTGGCCTGTATGGACCAAAATTCTGGTGAGCATATTTAGAACACATAAGAACACTATGAATCATATAATGCTCTTGGGCATTTGTCATCACATAGCCCATGAATGGAGTCTTGTCCCCACTAACCCCCCCCCTCCTGCTGTTGCATGCAACTGTTAATACTGCATCTAGGATACAGGTATTCGCTTCACATCGTGCCATGCATTTGTTGCAATAATTAACGCGTTATGGCGCGGTGGACATTCGATATGAAGATACCTCAAACATAGGATTGCTAAATTATGTTGCAATAATGTCCGAACGTAATAAATTCATGCCATTATCGGAAGCTGATATCGCTGGTTGATAAAAAATGATTAATGCAATAATATGACGTTTAACATTTTGCATTTTGCTTGCTTTTCAATCGATCCCGCGAATGTGGCAGAATTTTGATTTACGACGAAGGAATTGAGTTGAACTGGAATTCGATAGTTCTTGTAATTTTCTTGTCTATTCATATTATAAGGGCAAGTGACCGATGACCACAAGCAAATTGTTCAATTCGTGTTCCGTTGTTCTCGCTTTATCAGAAGCGTTATCAGTGCAAAACGGCAAGCCAATAACATGATCAATTCCCGATTGTGGCGCTATGTATCCTATGGTCTACGTTCAAATTTGCTGAATTATTTTCCATATTATGAATGGTCTTTGATGTTTTCAACCAACTTGCTCGCGGAGTAACTAAATAATGATTTTCCATGATCAATCACTGAAAGGTTACGTTCGCATCGATTCCATAGTTGAATCTATGCCATACAGTTGATGAAAAGAGCTGTATGAAAGATGTTTGCTTGTTAGCCTATTGCCAATTATGTATGTATATTGCAACCGCAAGGTGTAGGCTTAGAAGAGCTTACATGTATGTGCTGCGATTCAGACTGAAACGAGTAACTACAACAGTCTACAAGTAAGCCTACGACCAGTGTTATGAAGTTTGACTATGTGACTAGATCACATCTGTACAACAAACAGCACGCCATGACTCAAGTGACAGCAATTGAACAATAATATTGATCAATTAATTATTTATGTTTTTTGTTCAAAAATTACTTCCAAATACAAATATTCTCGTTGCAATCTACAATTGGCTAATAATCATCAGGCCTGCAATGGTTCGGTATAACGGTTAAGTCATATGCAGGTAATGATGCCAGAGAAGCCCCATAGCCCTAGCATCGCACATGCATTCTGATCAAAAATGGGTTTTTACTAATTCTAAAAAACAGTGAATTTCCTAAAAACAAATCCCGACGTTGTTGACTTTCTAAATATTTTGACTGGCCAAGCGAGCATCGAGATGCACGTCAAGGTCTTCGAATTGCTTTTTATGATTTATTTGTCTTTCCGCTATCAATCCCGAGTGAAGATCAAATTCACACTCACGTGGCTGGGTGTAATTTCGAATCACTCCAAACTAATCATGCATGAGCGGCGCCTTGAATTCAAAAGAGGGGGGTGCATGATGATTTTCCCCTTCCGCGCAGAATTCGTTGGGTGGCGGGGGGGGGGGTTGCTGGCAGAGACTTTTTCTCCCGGCGTGAACTGCGAACGACGGGGAGGGGGGGGTGTTGTGATAGAAAGTTTTTCCTTCAAATAACCAGTACCTATTCTTATTTGATCGAGCTAATTCTATAGATAGTCTCAAATTCTGGATGGTTTTTATGTACCCCTTAGGCTTCCAGTCAAAATAGTGAGGTTTTCAAGTACCTCCAGTGTAAACGCTGGCGCTCTTCTCAAACTAATACATTAGACCCGTCCCGCTCGTATTTACCGAGAAATTCACGCTTGGCGCCTGCGCGATACGCGCCACTTCAAACGGCGCGCTTTCACGCGCGCTGTAATTGAAAAGTAAACCGGGGAGGCGCTATATTTGGTCGCGGATGGAGACATTGAGCCGGTGCGCATTTCACACTGCTGCGGCTGCGGCACAGTGATATTGACGGATTGTCCGCGCGCCCGAGTGATTAGAAAGATCCACGTTGACAGATTGAGAACGAGATGTCCGTGATTGATTTTCAGTGTGCAACCGCACCCAATCTGGAAGGAACTGTGTCAGAGTATTTCCGTCGAGAATTTAAACTTAAAACAGTGCGAAGTGAAATGGGGTTGGTTAATAGTAACTTTTGAAAAAATCCACTTGCATAATATATTTAGGCCTTGTTGACAAAGAGTTTCGTTGCTCGTTGACGATGCAACCCTTTCGAAAAACGATATGATTTAGACGTGTGACCCACATGCGTTATTCGAACAAAAAACATGTGACCCATAATGTGAAAAACATGTGACTCGCATGCAAAACACATGTGGGTCACATGTGGTTCCTATCAGTGGCGTAGCAATGGGTTGTGCAGGCTGTGCAATGCACAGGGGCCCCCGGCGGTCTGAGGGCCCCTGACAGCGA
>JAQIWG010004012.1:0-16788 GCA_034695025.1 Chamaedrilus cognettii | reverse complement strand
TAACCCCCCCTATCCCAACTCTCGTCATCCTTCATCTTCACGTTGAAGCAAACTATAACCCCCAACCATAACCCAACCATAATCAAACCATAACCAAACCATAACTTTCGCCTGCTCCTCATCTCCAGCTGAAACCGCAATCCAAACATAACCACCACACCCGTCGTACAAGAAGTCATAGATACTACAACAGGTAATGGAGAAGAATGGAGCAACAAGCACAGTGATAAGGACACCGCAGACAAAGAGAGTGACAGAACGCGGTGAGTCACAAGAACACAGACAAGCAGACACAGAGAGTGTCAGACTGTGGTGAATCACAAGGACACAGACAAGCAGACAAAGAGAGCGACAGACCGTGGTGAGTCGTTCGAGAGCAGCGAAACGCTCCTCTTGTGTCGCGGCCGACTTCTCAAAGGCCTCGTGCTTCTTCATCAGTATCTCCACCGCATCCAATGTGGCCTGGACCACACAGGCGCATCAAATGGTTATGATTAATGGTCAGTTAGAGTCAGAGCAGGGGTTTGACGGGTTAGGTACTAATGTACTTTTTACTAACGGTTGTTGCAGCAATGAGTTTTGCATGCCATCGAATCCGTGCTTCCTACTAAGATGAGGTATATTAATGTTCACTACAGCCGCAAGCCTACTACTACTACTTAGTAAAAGGAGGGTACTTACGCCAAAGTCCTGACTGTTGACGTATGGTTCGTGGGCGACGAGCCAGGCCTCGGCCACCGACGCGTCCCTCGCAAACTGATACACCTCGAGAACTGCACGCAGACACACAGCTGATCAATCAGCATTGAGTGTAAACGAGCAGCCAATCAGCGCCTAATGTGATATTTTCATGCAGCGAATCACCATCTGGACTGAGGTAGCAACCAATCAGCATTGACATAAGAAATAAATAGATGCGTTAGGATCCTACAACATGGAGGATGCTCTGGTATAAACGTCTTAACCTGTGTTAACATACATAGGCATTCCTGTAACGCATTCAAATGGACATCAAAGTCGATAACTATCATTATCATCAACTCTCATTGATAACAAACTGAACCCGGTACTCCATTCCCAGGCGATAAAAACATGCGTACTCAAAGAACAGGCCTGTGATAAAAACAATAGTTCCGTCTGGACAATCTACTAGACGCAGCAGACGCCAGTATGTAGCTAGAAAGTGTATGTAATGTAGCACACGCAGCATGCTAATGAGAGTGTAGGATCGAGAGTTTGCGTCTACTAGACGCAGCAGACATATGCTAATGAGAGCGGAGAGGTGAGAGTTAGCAGCAGACATATTCTAATGGCAGTGGCGGGGTGTGATTGAGTGACTCACTGAGGTGCAGATACTCCCAGCGATCCTCCCACTGCTCCATCATGTTGCCGCGCTGGTTACCGAGTTGAATCAGCTTGTCGACCACCTGCAGCAACAGCACAACATCTATATACAGCACAGAGCACAACATCTAAATATAGCACAATTGCCTTACAAATATCACAATAGCACGACGATTGAATACATCAATACATTTCCAAAACATCTATACATAGCACACAATACAACATCGGTATATATGGCACAACTGCTCTATAGATGGCTAAACAGGACGACGATTCAAAACTTGCAAGAGGCATCACGCCTAGAGTTAAATTTGTGGAGAAGGCCGGGGATACGACTTAGACTAATGAAATTATTTGAGAAAGTACGAACAGCGACTACCTGGCGTGACACCTGGCCAGTAGTGTTCCTAACCCAGGCTAACACAGATGGTGAAGTTCTTCATTTAAAAAGTATAACCAGCGAGCGTTACCTCCTGAGACCTGGCGTGACGCCTGGCCAGCAGCTCTCGGCCCAAGTTGACACATATGGTGAAGTTCTCGTCTCTAGCGTCGATCTCTGCCTTGAGGCCGCGGTGATTGTTCATCAACAGCTCCACCCCAGACACATCCCTGACCACAACCAAAATCCCTTTCAATAACTCACAACACATCCCTGACCACAATCAAAATCCCTTTCAATAACTCACAACACATCCCTGACCACAATCAAAATCCCTTTCAATAACTCACAATACATCCCTGACCACGACCTACATCCCTCTCAGTAACCCACAACACATCCCTGACCACAACCTACATCCCTCTCAATAACCCACAACACTCCCTGACCACAACCTACATCCCTCTCAATAACCCACAACACATCCCTGACCACAACCTACATCCCTCTCAATAACCCACAACACATCCCTGATCAAAACCAATAACCGTTCTCAATAATCCTTCAGGACAATCCATAACGTATCCCTGACCGCGACCACCAGCAATTCTCAATAACATGTCAGAATAACTCGTAGCACATCCCTAACCACAACTCATACAGCTTCAGCTTACATGTTTCTATTATAACTCGCATGCATCGCTAATAGCAACCTATGGCCCAATAACACTGCACTACTCACATGTTGGATTCTCTCCCTCTACTGCACTATCAAACGTCAGGCCTCTGGCATCCAACCTCTCAGGGCTGGTTTCTAAAACACGGATTTAATGATGGTTCAGGATTCAGCCTATGCAAAAAGGTTGGTTAAATCCTGAATCACCATTAAATCCGTGTTGGAGAAACCAGCCCTCAGCCTCTAGCAGTCGTCCGTCATACTCGTCATGTTTTCATACAATTTTCTTTCCAATAGCTAATCCATCATTCCTACTCTCTTCCTTCCCCTCGTCCTCTTGCCCTCTATTCTTCCCTCCAGTATTTCTCTCATCAATCCCTCTCCTCTCCCTGCCTGCCCAATCCAATTCTTCTTTCTCTGTACTATCATATCATCCACAACCGTTCTTTTTCCTTCAAATCTTGCCAACTCATTCCCACAAATCTTGCCTTGGATTACATTAGATTACGGCGTAAAACATCCCAAAAGGAAAAACCAACACGCTGGCTGACCTTGATTTTTCCTATAAAGCCATATTGCGCTCTAAAGGAATGAGAAGGGCAGCAGAGGACTTTCACACCTTGAATTACATTAGATTACGAATTGCTGTAAACAGTCCCAAAAGAAGAAGCGGAAGAACCGACCTCGGTTTCTCGGAGGTCGACATCTGCCGGCTCATATCGCTCATCCAGTTGAGCAGGTCGCGCACCATGCCAAAGAAGCGGTAGAGGTCGTTGGAGTCGTCGAGCTTGTGCTTGCGCTGGTCGAGGTTGAGCTGAAGGTTGCGCCACGCGTTCACCACGTCCATCTCGTTGCGCTGGATGTCGCGCGCCTTCTCGCCAGAGTACGCGACGATCAGCTTCGCCGCCTCCTCCTGGATCTGCTGGACCTGTGCGCGCCGCGACACCATTGCAGCGCATGATAATGATCTCTAATAAAATCGTTTAATAATTACAGTAGTTCAACTCAAATTAACCATAAGCCAAAGATTCAGTGGTTTTGTTTCAAAAGTTTCAGGACCGTGCGTAGTAAAGAAGACTATTAGTCCGATTAAAAAGTCGCATTTTGCCATGTGCATGGGGAGCTCTGGACAGCAAACCTATTCTCTTTTTGCCCCGATCTGCAGGGGTCCTAGCTCGGTAGCGGGTGTGCAAGAAATGCACATACCGACAGACTGAAAGAATAAAAATAAAAATCAGCAGCCCAAACCATGCAATGATTAAATGTCAATAACGCGTGAGGTTCAAGGATTGCCTACCAAGAAAACACAATTCCATTTTGGCACAGTTTATCATCTTTTATTTACAAGTTCTGCAGTTAATAAAAAGCAACAGTACAATTAAAGAAGCTCATGTTCAACTTCCTTACCTGTGCGCCGAGGTTGATGAGGTCGTGCTCAAAGTTGGCGAGTCTTCTCTGCAGGGCGGCGACAGAGCGAGCGTCCTTACCGATGTCTTCTGGGATCATGTTCTGCTTCTCCTGCGCAACCAACAGACAGCTAATCACGGAAAAGAATCTCTTGCACAAGCAACAGCAGCCAATCAGAGTAGAGAATCTCTTGCACAACTACAGACAGCCCATGAGGGGAGAGGATCATGTTCTGCTTCTCCTGCACCGGCTCCGATTGGCTATCAACACACACAGAAAACAGAGGAGAGAATTCTGCTTCTCCTGCACGACCAACAACCAGCTAATTAGAGGAAAGGATCATGTTCTGCTTCCATTGCACAACTAATACACAGAGTAGATTAACCTTTGCACTCTCAGCCAATGAGAATAAGAGCTGCCCTCCTTTCTACCCTTCAGGCTTTTCTTTATCGTACACTTCTCTTTCATTAAATAAACACTGAATCTAGTTTTTCTGACACCAAGCATAAGCCAAAAACTATCCACTTCTCATGCCCAGTCGCATAAAAAAAAAGACCACTCGCACCTACGCATATACAGATGAGGGTCTACTTACGTGTATTCTAACGATCATCTGCTTAGGTGTATTCTAACAATCATCTACGCACGCGTATTCGGATGAGAGTCTCCTGGCAGTCGTTGAAGAACTTGAAGAGCTCCCAGGACGCGGCGAGCGCCTGTGTGCGCGTGTCGATGAGCTCGAGCAGGTCCGTCCACGCCTCGTTGATTCCGTCCTTCCACTCGGCGATTGTCGGAGCGTCAGAGTGACCCGCCTGCACCAGCAATACTCTCGTTTATGATAACGACACTGTTGGCTAATCGTTAACGACAACGAAATAAATGGCCAGCCTCAATGATAATGAATTGAATGATGACAAAAATGATTGATGACGAAAATGAATGATGAAGAAAATGATCGTAAATCTTTGCCAAAAAATGATTGCGCAAACAAAAACTGAACTACAGCTTAAAAAGTAGTTCCCCAACTGAAATTAAACTAAAGCAAAAATGATTTTACTAACTGAAATATCAGTGTCAATTTCCATCAACCAGAACTAAAATGATTGCCCAAACGCAAAACGCTGGACTAAATCACAGAGTACAAAAATCATGGCTAATTAAACTAACCGCCTTTTTATCCTCTAATCTGTTAATGTCCATGTTTTCACACAGATTAAGACGCTTGCGCCGTGATGAGGACTGCCGGAGCTGTTTTTACGGCCGGATGCCCTTCTTGACACCAACCAAATAAATAATTATCTGGCACGTTATCATTAATAATTATCTGGTTGTAGCAGCTAGCGACACTTGTGTGTATAACAGCCTTGCTGAAGGCTCTGTAACGCATGGTTCATAGTTGCCGGCTCGAGGCTTGAACCCTGAACTTTTTGACTCAGTCCGATGCCTTAACCACCACAGCGCCTCGCCTTGTCAACTATAAAGAAATAAATTACTAAGCCTCAACAAATGATAACAAAAATCAAAAATGATTGCCAATCATTGATGATAACAAAGATGAAGGGCAATCGTTGCCGATAATGAAAATGATTGCCGAATGAAAACTGAACTAAAACTAGATCCCGAACTAAACTTGAACTAAAACCAAAACGATGTTCGGAACAGAAACGTGACAGGCCTGGATGAGCGCGTCGCAGATCTCGTTAACGGCGGCGACGCGCTCCTGACCGATGGACTCGGTGTCACGCGCAAACTGAGCGAAACGATCGCGCAGCATCTGCACACACACACATACACACATTTCAAGATGTAATCACAGCCCATCAGTCCTGGGACATGGTGAATCAGATCCAGACTCAGCTGGACTGGGATGCTAACCTGCTAAGTAGATGTTATGGTGGATCCAGCTGCCATAGTGGCGCTATAAATAAAGGAGAAACCTGCACCTCAAAAATGTCGAGTGCTGTACAGCGCTGTAGAAATGACCTCAGTCATGATATGCAATCACAAGCAGTCGGGGAAAAAGCACCAACAGCGAGCCAAACGATCGCGCAACGCACAGATGTAATTTTAGCACTAGCTTGTTTTTTGGGTGTTTTTTTTGTAGTTTAGGGACCATGTGTAGCACACAAGGGCTATATACAGTTGGGCTCTGTGCAAGAGAACCGACACAGAACCGCTCCTCCTTCTTCAGTCGCCTCTTACGAGTCGCCCCGAGAGCTCTGGGCTGCAAGCCGATTCTTTGTTTCCCGGTCTGCAGGGAGCTAAACGATCGCCCAGCATATACACACACGTAGATGCAATATTATGGTAGCACAACAATGCGTACAGTCCTATTCAGTGCGCCGTGGTTAAGCAAAGAACCGTTCCTCGATCGTCCCTACGACGCGCCTGGGAAGCTCTGGGTTTCAGACCAATTCTCCTTTCCCTGTTTGCACCGAGATGTCGCAGCTTTGATAAGGGACTATTTCTACAGCTCACTCTAGGCCACACTCAGCCCGCTCTAGACCACAATGCGTAACAGGTATAAATAACATCAACAGATCAAACATTCGCAGAGCTCTATAAAATTGTTATAAATAACACGGTCATAATGAGCCATCCTGTCTCGTTGCCTATGGCCGGTGTACGTCACAAAAAATGAAACATAAAGAACGTAAAAGTATACATTACATAATGTTGTACACATTTTTGCATTAAAGTTTTTGCACTCTTTTTCATTGACGTTTTGCACTCAATCTCATCAACTAAAACGTTTTAGTTCTCTTAACTATTTGAAAGACAACCTTGTCAACTCTTAAATTTAGCTCTAACTAAACAAATGAATTTTAGCAGAGCATTCAAAGAGAAATGCTTGACAACTTACACCAAGGGTTATATGTATGCCGACTCAACAAAGAAACGATTTCTAACACCGTCTTTAACTAACTTAATGCATAACAATCTGCTATCATTAACACAATTCAATAAATACTGTCCAACCAGGAAATCTAATCTACGTACCGCCACTGTTAAGCCCCACTCATGTAAGGTCTGAACACATCAATGGTCATACATCGACAACGCCTTCACAATTCACGATGGACAATTCACTAACAGTCGGATGCATCAACTAGCGTTGAGGAACTGAACTTAGATCAAATGAAACAAATGGAATTGTCTGCAAAATCTAATTACATATTCCTTGATTGAGCAGCACATCTTGCTGCTGGAAGACAAGGACTGAAAGACAAGGACCGAGGATCAGACTATACAAAATGTTCAAGATCACAGACATACCACTGGCTGATTCATGGTAAATGAATACGAGAGTTTTGGGCTGGAAATCATACGACCTGGAAAGCTTGACAAACAGACAGACAGGAAGGTAGGCAGGAAAACAGACACACAGGCAGGCAGGCAAACACACACAGAGAGCCAACAGAGAAACAGACAGACAGGCAGACAAACACACAGACAACTATGCACGTACTGTGACGTGCTCAAAGTCCTGTCCGAGCTCGTGCGACCCCGCCACGACCTCCCTCTCAGCGATCCACTGCTCGAGGTCGTCGATCTCCCTGTTGAGCTTGTACAGCTTGAGCACCTCACCCAAACGAAGGCGGCGCTCGCCTGTCAGGTCCTTGAGACTGGCATACTGCTTGTCCACGTGCGCCTGCTTCACTCCTATCACCTGACTGCAGAGAGACAACACCACACTTGGCTTACACCCTACCCGGAATACCCGCGCACTGCTTTCTTATCCCACTCCAGGAAGCGCAACACACATGAAAATCGTATCTTTGGCTATTCGAAACTCCACACCGTGACACGTAAAGTGATGGCATCATTTTGCTCGTTGAACGAAACGTAGGGCTGGTTTCTCCAACATGAATTTAATGGTGGTTCAGGATTTAATCCACCTTTTTGCATAGGCTAAATCCTGAACCACCATTAAATCCGTGTTGGAGAAACCAGCCCATAGTGTTTTTTAATCTGACTTAGGAAAAAACTGAGACGTACGTAAATGAGGCCGTGAATGATTGATATCCGAATGACAGCCTGCGCGCGGTCAGATAAGAAAAAAATGTCACAAAATTGTGTCACCTCTCCCTGCTGCCTGAGTAGTAGTCTAGCATCCAGCTAAATCTGCGCTCTCTAGGAGGGCCTGAAATCCACTTAAGTTCTGGATTCAAGTAAGATAACCTGAAAACCGTCAATTCTCGGGACCCGGGCCCTACACTCGAGGGCATGGCTGGGGTCGCCAACGACGACCGTAACTTCCCCATTAAGCCAGAGCATGGAGGATGAAGCACAGAGACCTGGCCCAGCATGCTTGAGTGATTTAACAAAAATTAATTAAATTAATCAATTAAATTAATAGAGCTAATTAAATAGATAAAAGGAAGAGAAAAGTACCTGTCCGGGTGGTTGTTGTCGGTGAAGGTGCGGCTGGTGTCGCCGAGCTGCCTCACGGTGTCGGCGTACTCCTCCACCACCGCCTCCAGGTTGGCGTGCTTCTTGAGCATGTTGGTCGCGCCCTGCTCGTCCCTTGCGCGCTCCTCGCTGATCATATAAAGCTCTTGCTCGCCCATCCACGCCTCTGCCTCGCTCGCATCAAACAGGTACTGCAACAGAAACGTCCCTTCACTCAGGATTTGATCTGCCAGACGCCAAAAAATCATTTTTTGAGCTATTGACACTTTTTTTCCTTTTCGTGCAAGCCCTCGGCTAAGGATTTATTGATCCGTCGTTCTTAGAAGCTCAATGGCTTATGATGATGAACAGAGCTATCATTTTATATATTCCAGTGCAAACAAAGGGAACAACTGCGCAACAAATTTGGCGAAAAAAAATTATGGCCTGGCGAAAAAAGAATTCCTTTGGCAAATTTTTTGCAAATTTTTTGCAAATTTTTTGCAAGACCCAGATCAGGCCTTGCCTTCACCCTATAGTGTTGTGTACAACAGATGGCTCGCCTTTTAGCATTGTGTACAACAGTTACTGAAACACACACCACTCCTTAGCACCATGTTTGACTTCTTTTTAGCGTTGACACCGACACCCACCCTTAGGTTCAACTTATTTTTTATCTTCAGCTGAAACAGACGTTCCACCCTCTAGTGTCATGTACCTTGCCGTGATTGGTCCAGCTTGGGCGAGCTCACTTGCCTGCTGCGCGGCTCGTGATTGGTCCAGCCAATTTAATGCATCGGGTCAGGCAAAGAACCCTGGCAACGGGTGAGCCACACTCACCCGCTGCGCAGCCTGCGATAAGTCCACCCTGGTCCCGCTCCCTCACCTGCTGCGCGGCCTGTGATTGATCGAGCTTGGCCTTGCGCTCGTCGATGGCACGCTGCAGTTCATCCCAGCGCGCGTTAAGGTCGTCGATGTGACTTTTGAACTCGTCGGCCTGAGGGTGACCAGATTCGATGAGCGAAAGTCCCAGGTCGACGACGCTGATGATGCGTGGCTCGTGCGAGTCTACCTCATTGCGCAGCGACTTGTTCTTCTTCTCCAGCATCTGCAGCGCACGTAAGAGTGCACCCGATACATACTGACGTGGCAGATCCAGACTTTTATTGACCCAGCCTCAAGACAAATTCAGCAGCAACCAATAAAATAATTCAGGTTAAACTGTTATAGGATCAAAATAGCATTGCCGCAGACTATTCTCTGGTGAACGAGAGAGTTTCAGTAGTTTATCCGCTTGCTAAGCAAAGAATTGCAGTAGTCTACCAAACCATATTAACAAGAGAATTGTAGCAATCCACCCACGAGTTAACAACGGAGTTGCAGCACTAGTCAATCCCATAGATAATTCCGAAAAGCGTTGCATTAGTCAGAGAAGTGCAGTAGTCTACCTTCCAGTTAAGAACAGCGTTAAGAGAGAGCCTAGCGAGCCCTGCCCCACCCACTCCTATAAATAAATGTAGTAGTCCATCCTCTACTTAACGAACAAGAGTCGCAGTAATCCACCCTCTAGTTACTTAACACGAGAGTTGCAGTAGTCCACCCATCAGTTAATTAGCAAGACAGCTGCAGCAGTCTACCCTCTAAATAATTAACAAGAGAGTTGCAGTAGTCCAATTGCAGCAGTCCACTCCCTAGTTAATTTACAAGACAGTTGCATCAGTCACCTGCACGGTGAGCAGGGAGTTTCCGTAGTTGGGAGACTTGGCGACGCGCAGCTTCTCTCCGATCCACAGCTTCTCGTCCTCGATGTCGCGCAGGAACTGGTGCACGCGCTTAGCGCGGTCCAGCTTCTCTCTACGCTGCAGGAGCGGCTCCAGCATCTTGGCGAACCTGCCACGCAGCGGCACGGCAGCTTAGTATACCTGCCACGCAGATCATGGCAGCTTAGTATACCTGCCACGCAGCAGCACGGCAGCTTAGCATACCTGCCACGCAGCAGTACGGCAGCTTAGTATACCTGCTACGCAACGGCACGGCATCCTGGTAAACGTGCCAGACAGCGGCACAACCGACCATTACTAAGTGATTATCAGCAATCATATACCAGTGGGATGAGGAGTTATTGTTTTTGTAGCCGGTGTGTGTTTGGACCGGACTGAATAGTCTTTTTGCTACACACGGTCGTGTGTAGCACAAAGACTATATACAGTCCGGTTCTGTGCAAGAGAGCCGGCACAGAACAGCTCCCCCTTCTTTAGTCACCTCCTACGACTCGCCCGGGGAGCTCTGGGCTGCATGCCAATTCTTTGTTCTTCTGTTTTCAGGGCGCAAGACATTGTCAAACGTCAATGCCTAGCGTCATGTCGCTTTTCTTAGTGAACTCAGCCATTGAACCAGCTCGCAGTTTAATCGCGATAGTTGACCCTGTGTAAGCGGGAAAAGCGGCAACACGCGCACGCAGGTGCCACGCCATGCATGTGTGTGGTCGGCATGGGCCTAAGTCTGAGTGCAGACTCGCAGTTATTTGGACTTGCCGTTCCTCGACGACGGCCTTCTTCTGCTTGATCTCCGCCTGCTTCTCCGGGTCGAGCTCCTGGAGGACGTTTTGCTGCGACTGGAGCGCCTCCACCTGCTGCGCCTTCACCTTCAGCTGGCTCTCCAACACCTGGAGACACACGTACCACATCAGATATCACATACCAGACATCACATACCAGACATCACATACCACATACCATATATCACACATCACACATCACATACCACTCATCACACATCTCGCATTCATCTTCAGCTGGCTCTGCAGCACCTACGCACGTACCTACCACTTCCCACATCGCGTACCACACACCACATATCAGTGATACACATATATCACATTGTCGGGTAACACGTACACATGTCCGCTCCTATTAATAACGATTTATTCAGCTCCTATTAAATGCACCTTTATTAATTAAGAACAAGAGAATACAAAAAGAGGAATCAGAAGAAGAACGTACTTTCTGTTTCTGCATGAGCAGACTGACAGTTGTTGCATTCTCGCCCATATTCTCCCCTCATATCTGACCAATCGTTATCAATTAATAAGAAGATAACTAGAAGACAAAAAAAGAAGCAGAACAAGTAACGTACGTTCTGTTTCTGGACGAGCAGGTTGACGGTCGTCAGGTCCCTGCCCACGTCCTCGGTGATGATCTGAGACTCAATCTCGTTGATCCACCCGTCGATGTCATCACAGCTCTGCTCGTACACCACGTGCTTGTTTGAGTCAAAGAGGCGCTGTCCCTTGGCAGTCAGCGTGTCGTCGAGGTCCTTCCACTGGCGCTGCAGCTCCTCCAGGCGCGGCTGCACCACCTGCACCGCGCGCGGCACCGCACCAACCCATTACTTAATTATCTTAAGTAATTAGCAAATTTAGGCCAACGCAGCTTACTAACCTTGATGAAGGTCTATCGGCAGCATGCATACCTCGATGTCTGATGCCTTCTGCCGATTGCCAAAATACAAATTGTTCCACTGTCTGCAAATTTTCTTATTCAACTTGGAGAAGAGAAAGCCAATATTTTTCTCGCGCTCACCATGGTCACATTCGACTTCTCTCTGATGACAGCCTGTTCGTTTCAACAAACATTTCTACTCGCAACGTATTGTTAAGGACTATTTCGTGAACTGCGTGAATTCTATCACCTGATGTTGTAAATTTCACCACAATTAGCTCCCACTTCACAACTGCACGTAAATGTAAGATTCTATTACTATATTGTCTTCAGCCTTGATGGTGAACGAAAAGATTTATGTTATATTCTGTCACTAAGCAGTGCTCACGGAGGCCATGTCTGGTTTCTCCCTGATGATGCCCTGGCCCTCGTCGATGAGCCGGTCCAGTCGGTCCTTGTTGGACTTGACCTCCGCCTCAAACGCCTGGTGGCGCATGTACTTGCTATGGATGTTCTTGGCGTCACGGTACGTCTCGTCCTGCGCCAGCATCTGCTTCTCTCCTAGCCAGTCTCCGAGCTGTGACAGACATAAAGGGGGTGGGGCTAGAGTACAGGGGGAGGGGGTTGAGTACAAGGGGAAGGGGTTAGAGTACATGGGGCGAGGCTAGAGTACAAGGGGTGGGCTTGGAAAACAAGAAGAAGAAGCACCTCGTCACAGTCCTGCATGAACTGCTGCAGCGCGAGATAGTCCCGGATACGCCCCAGCTGAGCACAGGGATGTGGGGCTAGAGTACAGGGGGAGGGGCTAGAGTATCAGGGGGCGGGGCTAGAGTACAAGAGGACAGTACACGGGAAGTGGCTAGAGCACAAAAAGAAGAAGCACCTCGTCGCAGTCTTGCATGAACTGCTGCAGCGCGAGATAGTCGCGGAGACGACCCAGCTGTTCGTTGGCGCGACGACGGTTCGCCTCTTGTCTGAACACAAACACACACAGCCTTCAATGCAAGCCACGTGTTACAAATATAAATACTTCAAAACATGATAGTCATATCGATTCTAATAGCGTACTGTTTTTACGTAAGATCTGTCCTTTATTTGCGTAGTTTAATACTACATATACTTAACTGAATCAAGACTTGCGTGTGCAAGTGCACGTGTAAGCAATTTTATAATATTTTCTGTCTTGTTTGGCACTAAAATTGCCCAAGTGTGCTGCTGTGCCGTTAAACAACAAACAAACAAACAAATCTAGTCATCTACTCAGTGATGAGCGTTGTGGCCGCGTGGTCCAAGTCGCTGGCCTCGGATTACGAGTGCGACAGAACGTCGGCTCGAATCCGGGCCGCGGCAACGATCATGATAGCCACTCTGTGCACCCTTTGCAAAGGTTGCTTAAATTCGTCAGCAAGTGTTCCTACGATGCCTACTGCTCTACGTCTACGGTGGAACCAGCACCAGCGACCATCAGCTGGTGCAATGGGGCATCACCTCCTCCCCATAAGGGGCTGCCAATAACAATAATAATACTATATAGCAGTAACCAAGCCGATAGCATGATTGTAAGTCCTGGGAAAAATCTAGTGCGCTTTACAATCCTTACGCTTCACAAATCTAGGGCGCTTGACACTTTTCAACTTTACTAAAAAATAACACAAGAATAAATTTCAGTTAAAGCTTCAAGTGTCCATCTTGTATTAATATCAGCAGAACAAATACGAAGTGGAAGAATCGCTCCGCCTACCGTTCCCTGCAGGAGTCGATCTTGGGTTGGATCTTGTCCGATGCGTAGTTCCCGTCGCGGATCAGTCGTCGCCCGTTGTCGCAGACGGCGTCGATCTTCGCGTCGTTGGCATCGAGCAGCGTCTGGAACTCGAGTGCCTGCTTCAGCAGACTCTCGCCGTGCTCCAGCGAGTGCTGCGCAGCAGCAGCAACGCCTTGATAGAGAGTGCAGCAGCAGCAACGCCCTGCTAGAGGGTGGAACGTGAGGTGTCAGTTTTATCCGCAAATCGTTAGATTGCGAGGCTATATAGTATCAACACAAAATGGACCTTAGAGGATCGATGCCTATCAGATCCGTGATGACTGATGGCGTCAGAGCATGTAGTAGGCCTCGCGCTCGGGCTTTGTGGCCCTTGTTCTAGAGAACGTTCTTGCGTATTATAGCGCGGCATATCAGCCTACTGGTTCTCGCCTGCTAAACTGTTCGTGGAAGAATTATTTTCTGTAGGCCTACATTATTATCGTACTGATACACATTTAAATACAATATAGGGGCCTTATATACTGCAGGCCATAGCTTTGGTAACAGCACAGCTACCCAAACAAGAAACTAATTCTTCATTGATTCCATTGACGGGTTTTCAAAGAATTTGTCACCAACAAAGGTAGAACTTTCTCATTAGATACCGGTCGCGCCTCACCGGTTTCTCCTCCTTGGAAAGGAAGTTGTCCTGCTGACTCAGCAGTATCTCCACCTGCTTGCCGTCACGCATGAACGCCTGCAGGTCGCGCCCCTGCGTGAGGCGCGCCAGCTTGCTGTCCCACATTTTCTGCATCGCCACCCAGTCGTCGTCCAGCGCCTTCAGCCTCTGTCAAGCGCCACACAACAAAACTTACCTTTTTTTGTCACCAGACTGTTTATGGAGGGCACAGTATCACTGGTGGTACCAGTGAAACCATCGGCTCAAAATTGAATATCCCTAGATTCAAGGTATCTCGGAACAAATATTAATAAATTGCATTTTTTTTAAACAAAAATATATAAGTGCCCATCATAAAACGCACCATTTGATATCCCTTTGACACAACCAAAATCTCAGTCCCCTGACCCAGTTATCCCTTTGACCTGACTTTCTTCTCAATAACCCGACCCAGTTACCTCTCAAGAAACATGTACTCCAGGTCTGCGACTAGCTTTGCTCCGTAGTTCCTCATTACTGCCCTATATCCTCATGACCTGACCTATATCCCTACGACCCAACCTACAACTCTTTGACCCGACCTATATTCCAATGACCCGACCCAGTTACCTCTCTGAGGAACATGTACTGAACATCCTCCTGCCCCGCGACGACCTTTGCCCCATAGTCCTTCATCGCCGCGTACTCAGGCGCGTACTGGTTTATCTCGTCCTTCGCAACAAATCAATTCAATTTAATTTCAAGTCAATTCTAAGTACGTTTTTTTTGTTTTGTTCTAGAACCGTCTGTAGAAATGAAGACTATTACGGTCCGGCTTTGTGTAAGAGGGCCGCCATAGAACCGCTCCCCCTTCTTATGTCGCCATTTTCCACTCGCCCGGGAGCTCTGGGCTACAAGCCAATTGTTTATTCCCCGGCTTGCAGGGGAAATGAAGAAATGAATAAAGGGCGAGAGCGATTTAGGATGACAATGTAGAGTAGTAATGATTGATTGGATTCATGACAAGGCTTGCTAATTTGAAGAAAGCGCTTCGCACTTCGATGCCGGGGACCTGTTTGGGAGTATAAGAACCGAGTGTAGTAACATATGACTATTACAGTCAGGTTCAGTATGGAGGGTCAAGCACAGACCGCTCCATCCTCTTTAGTCGCCTTTTACGATTTGCCCGGGAAGCAAGCCAATTTAGCCCAGAACTCCCCGGGCGAGACAAAAACGACGACTTAAGTAGGGGGTGCGGTTCTGTAGTGGCGAAGAAACGCTGCCTTGGCCGAGAAAGAAACCGTAAAGAAAATGTGGATGACCTGCTTGAAATGGAATCAAAGAGGAATTCGCAATTTGAAGAAAATGGCTGACTTCTTGGCTGACTGCGTTTCAGAAGAGAAATGACTGGAGCTGGATGCCGGTGGCCTGCGTTCGACAGAACGCCAAACCAGAATCGGTACCAACCTTGACGAGCTGATGTTCGGCGATGAGCTGGTCAGCCTCGGCCACGTCGGTGGGGTAGGCCTCGGTTGCGATGGTCGTCTGGGTGCGCGTGAGCCACTGCTGGAAGTGGTCGAGGTCCTGCAGGAACTTCTGCAGCTCGCTCGCCACGCCCAGACGGTCGTCACGCACCTTGAGCTGTCGCGCAACAACGCACGCTTTAGCAAGAAGCTTTACAAAGTGAGCCACTGCTGGAAGGCCTTGAAGACCATATCATCGCACACATAACCTTATCGTACTGTGGCTGGCACGGCAGCTTGCTAACGCTTAACAGTTTATTGAATTCATGCCAACTGCTGGCTAGCATGGCAGCTTTCAAATGCTTACCATTTCCTGCCAACTGTTTGCAGGCGTTGCAGCTTTCTAACGCTCACCATTTCTAGCACTTACCATTTCCTTGAGTTCCTGCCAGTTGTCGGTGAGCGCGGCGATCTTCTTGCGGATAATGGCAGCCTCCTCCGGCTTCTCGTGGCTCAGCCTGTCCGCCTCCTCGTTGAGATGGTCCAGCTAGCGACAGAAACATCACACGATTCTTTTAGAGTACCATTAAGTTACTACACAACTATGCGTCAATGTCTCTAATATCATATGCCATATACCCACAGAAATCTAAAGCCTAGAATGTGCAGGCATTAGCTGCACAATTCTCCAAAAAGAAGGATCTTTTTACCCAAAACGGAAGTTGATTTGAATTATGGGTAATCGTTGTTAATTAATGTGATTGGATCTGAAAAGGCCATGACCCTGTCGATCAATTGTTGACGGTTGGTAATTGGTTTGGCCCGCGAGGCAAGCTCCGCCCCCGTTATCTCTATATGTCTCGATATACAGCATGTAGTGACCCCTCTTGCATATACCCCATCAACAATAATCTGCTACTCAAATTGCCATCAATACAAGTCAAATGCAATATCTTAAATTAATCTGTTATCAGAAACTGTAAGTATAGCTGCTTCATCATTGGAGAGAAATATAATTCATCTGTTACAGATAGAAACAAGGTCGCATAGAGACCGAAACGGAAATCAAATTAGAAACAGAAACATGATCTACTAGAGACAAACCTAACACATAACCTACTAGAGACAAACCTAACACATAACCTACTAGAGACAAACCTAACATATGACCTACTAGAGACAAACCTAACACATAACCTACTAGAGAAAAACCTAACACATAACCTACTAGAGACAAACCTAACACATAACCTACTAGAGACAAACCTAACACATAACCTACTAG
>JAQIWG010004011.1:0-16790 GCA_034695025.1 Chamaedrilus cognettii | reverse complement strand
CCACCATAAACAATTTGCAGTAAAACTAAAAAATTTACCAAAGTCGAAAAGAAATGGTGCCTGCAATACTGTGCAATACTATCGGTGCAATACTCTGATGTTTAAGAAGAATATCAGAAATTATAAAAAATTTTAATGATCTACAACAGAAATATACGGGGTCTCCGATCGTTAAACTGTGAAGCGTTGGACTTCGTCAAACAAACCTTGACCAATTTTAATTAATGCCATGAATACTGCGCTTACTACATAAACTTTCACACATGTAAGTTACTTGGAAAGTCATTACCACTTTTGTTGTGAGAAGTTTTGTAGAGAAGACAACTTCTGTTGAAGACACAGATTGGTAGCACGATGAGAAGAGTGAGGAGGGGAAGACCAAGTCCCAGGCACAAGCCGACTATAAGTCCGATATTCGATGAATGTTTTTTAACGCCGTCTCCAGGGCCCATGGAAATTGAAGGAGAAGCTGCAATGGTTAGTAAACTCTGCAAGTTAGATCACAAGCTGAAATATGATGAAAGTGATTATCAAATTTAAAATTTTATTCCCTCCCGCCGACCCACCCAACCCCCAAGGCCGGGCGGTTCCAGAAATTGTTGGTGGGGGAGATATCTCGCGGCAGCTAGTACTTTTTCTCTTCCGAGAGAGATTCTAGTAGACCCTCCCGTCTTTTTGTGGGAAACTTACTTCCCCGGGTCAGTTTTCATACCCTCCCGGACCCCAGACCAATAAAAGGCCGACCCCCACCTCATTTTGGCCGATACGAGCGCGGTGCGTTAGGCTTGTGCCACACAATACCGATCTAACAATGTCGATGTAGTTGAATTATAAGCCACTGTTAATAAATTTAAATGAATGAAGATCCCATACCTAAACCAGTGACTGTGTATGAGATTTCATTACTAACTCCAGATCCAAGCGTTGCTGCAGTGGTATATGCAGATGTGGATGTTGCTGGTGGGACTGCAGTCATCACATAGCCAGTGTAAATATTTAGAACAGTAAAAAGTAGCTTAAAATCAATGGCGCATCTTAAATTAATTAAATCTGAATTCAGAAATATATACAACACAATCCCTCACTAGAAGAAAAAATACAAAATACCCAAATCAGTATTCAATTAGTTTCAATAATGACAACAATGACCTAAGAGCAGCAACTGTTTTGAATGACTAAAATCAATCATGCTTGTTTTTTGTTACAGGCAGGCTATATGCATGCAGAGTATGAAGTTAGGCTATATTGAACGGTTTTAAAAAGTTTTGTAGTCAACAAATGAAGCGAAATATTGTATTAAGCAAAGTCGGCCTTTAGCCATATCTCGTTATTCAAATTACTTCAGTATTTAAGATATAAAATACAGTAAAATTATAGTGACTGAATACACACACACACATTACATTGCATAGAATACTGACTATTTCTGAAAAATAATTAGCAGCAAAATTTTGACTTCTTTCAAGCACATCGGCTTTTCATTCAACACTTCAATGTGAAGTGCAATAGCCTTCGCACAAGCAAAGCCTACAAACTTCGCAAAGCCTACAAAATGATAGTGATCACAAGCGGTATGAAATTTTAAAAGTGGTTCTGGATCTGAAAGCAACTACAAATTTCTCACCAGGCACATCGACAACGGTCAAGCGAACAGTGAGATAATTGTTTCCCAGATCATTGAAGACTCTGCACGTGTACTCAGTGTCGTTGCCGACCGCTGTCAAGATAGGGCTCGAGTCATTCACCACTGTTTGATTTAAATATTCATCGAGGTATTCCCACTGGTACCAAGTGACATTAGGGTTTGTAGATGCAGTGCATGTTAATTCCTCACCCACGTTCATCATCGCATCTCTAATGTTTGGCGTGATTGTGATATTCTTAACAAAGGGTGCATCTGTAACATACAACGGGACCAATCATGAACACACCACATTTCTTCTTATAATCGGTTAATATAAAATGTACGCTAGAAATCAAGCCATGCTATAAACGAAGCACTCTGAGTTTATAGGCTGCAATGCATTTTAAGAGAGACATATTTTGTACTGTAATTACAAATATAGGCCCGCTGTGACTGTGAGGCCCATGTAGTGAATGTAAGATAACAGTGTAGCATTCGTCACGAAACATGAACACAAATTTGTGATGCAGAAAAGAAGTTAAAAATCAAAATAAAATAAACTATCAAAAATATTGAATTTATCTTTGTGTAAAATATTACTAAAGTCACAAATGACAAGCAACGGCACCACGGATGCGTTCAACAGTGTCAACAGATCCGCTCGGCGGCTGCTTTAGAACCAGAAACTTACTATTGAACTTCATTTAGCCTAATGATGAACTTCATTTAATAATAATTTAACCTAGAACCTACAATTGTCATGTTGGGCTCAAACGTAAAAATTGTGAAATTTGATATCGTGCGTCCGTTTCTCATCCTTACTTGTGCAGTGCGCTCATATTTCATGCCATGATAGATGGTTAATAATTTAAGGCAAATCTAAGTCAATCCTGATCGAACATACATGTACCATAACGCCCGCTCCTTTTAAGACACGTCTAGAGCAACAGACGGCCTACAGTAACTGCTCAGCCTTCCAGCAACCGCAAAGGACAAGTCCACTATAGTTGATTTTTACACGTAATACTACGCCTGCTCGTTTCAAATTAGGCGTACAATTAGCATTTAGCGCTCATTTTTGGCGTACTACGACTCCTGCTAAACTTAAGCCTCATTGCACGGCATAAGCGCTTGTAATGCCAAAACTGATGTTTTCTCAAATAGACTTACTTTTACAACTTATACCATCTTCAGAACAAGGGATGAAATTATGATTTTGGAAATAATGCAGCGTAAGTTGCTATTTAGCAGACACACTCACAGATTTTTTGATGTTGTCTAGTGGTGCAGCTGCTCGTGTACGTCGGCGTGTTGTTCGCCATGTTGCTCGCTGCAGGCGGGGCTCGAAAGCTCGTTGTACACGTGTGCTGCGGAACAGTCGGTATGCGTGCTTGCACAGATTTCTTGGAACCACTGAATGATCCACTATTATCGATTGAACCAATTTGGATGTCATCGGGCGCTTTCTCCGTTGTCCAATTGGTGACCAGAGGCAGGTTGCCTCGCATCAAAGTGCCGCAGAACATGTCAACTGTGTCATTTAGATGAACCGATATTGGACTTGTGGAACGCACCGGATCAGATGCTGTGTGATAAGCAATTAATGTACTTGACATTTATTTCAGTATGAATTACTAATACTGCACGTGCATATAATTATATCAGTGCTTTATCTCCATGCGGCAATATCTCGAGTATAGAATAAAAATATACAATAATAATATTGAAATGTAAGTGAAATTGAATGATATTGTTAAGGAAGAAATTTTGAATTTGACCGAGTGCAACAACGACTTGCGCTTGCACCAACACGCCTTGCTCTAAATAGGAAGACTGATGTGACATTGTATACTCCAGCTTGATCCGTTGTGATTCTTAGTAGAATCAAATTGCAGCTCGTTGTAATTAGTGATCTGATGCTGGTACAAGGTAGAATTTTGAGATACACAGAACCCAACAACAGTCTGCGTACTCGAAGAATGCAGCGGACGCCAGTTCGACAAGAATTGTGCTGCGGGTGATGTATTGGATTTACACTCGAGTACAACCTCTGAACCAACGACTGCAGCTGTGTTGTTCGGCGGCTTGGTCACAACACCGCATCAAGAAACGGTGCAATATTTACAACGCGGAAATGACTATAGGTATGTAAGTAACTTTACCTAATACAACGAGCTCAGACTTGTAAATTTCCGTTGAACTGGGGCGACATTCGTACTCTCCAGCAAGCTCCAGTGTCACGTTGAGTGTGATCAAGTAACAGCTTGTTTCAGTATGTGACGTGGTGTTCAACAGTGACCATATTGGCCCGTGGTTACACATCTGCTAACCATTGTAATTGGTGCAACTGATTTGTCCAGAGGTTGCCAGTTCCAGGCGAATAGCCGTGTAATGCCAGTTTCACACTCGAGTTCAATTCGTGCACCAACTACCGCAGCCGTGTTGTTTGAAGCCTTCGTCACCGCAGCATCTAATCACGCACAAACTGCATAATGCATGGATGCATGCTTAATTCATAAGAACATAGCCCTACACTGTTGCGGCTGCATCGGGTTGCATGCCTAGGCTCACACATGTCGACCGTGATTGTGTTAGAAAATTGTAGTCTTCACATGAGCGTTCCACTATATAGAACAAAAACATTCTTTCAGTCCGAAACAAAACTCGAAATCGGAGGGTCAGGGTGCTGACAGACTTTTTTTCCTATTTCGAAAGGGGGAGATCAAGACTCCTTCTCAAAAAGATACACTGTCTGTCCATTGATTATGAACATCATATTTAAATTATCCCAATGACTCAGCATTATAATTCAACGCACGTTTTCCGACACCATCACAATCCATCATTTCTACATTCACGTGATTCTCATTTCAAGAAATAATTTAGACTTTGTCTCAACATTGTCTTCACATTCTACTCATCACGGTCTCCACAGTTTGATCTAGGCTATATACAATCGGTCTCCACAAATTAATGGTCTCCGCATTTAAACTAATCCCTGCTGGGCTATGTTCACTACAAACTAAATAATTCCATTTTGATCTTTACCCTTCCCCAGAAAAATTACTTCCGACACAACCATGGGCGCTCTTGCGGTTTGGTGGACTTACAAAATATTTGCTCCCAGCCTCCTACAGAAAACCCGGCCGGCGCGCTTTTCGTTTCCATTATCAGAGGGACTGAAATAGAGACTAGTAGCAAAGTGCCTATAGTTAAATGCCTATAGCTAAGCCTACGTCTTCGCAATTAGTCTAATGCGTACATTAAATAGGCCGTTGACTTGAAAACGTCGATATCCAAGTCGAAATAAATTATTAGCAATTTTGTAGCAAAAATTGAAATCTAAAGCTGTTCGAAATAGACCCGTTGTAACAGCGACATGTATAGCTATATTATGTAGGGCCAATAGACTACAATGTCATGCAGTTGGAACAGACTTAGCTCATCTATACGAATTTAAATAATTTACTAGGCTACGTAACCTATACAATGCCAGGTACCTATGAAAATAATGCTACAGTAGACCTACATTGTATAGGCCTACATACAGCCCCACGAAACGCCAAACGTTGCCGACATGCAATGATGCTTTTCAAATTTAAAATCAATAGGCCTAACATTAACTCACCTGATATATTATACAAGAGAAATAACTACGTTAACACGACAAAACCGAGATAAATATGCCTGGTGTGTGACATTTTGTTGAACAATTTTACTAGACACACCGGCTTCAAAATAGGCCTAGGCCTATCTGCACTGTGCAGGTCTAGGCTGAAGGCTGATGCATAACCATGTAATTCAAAGCCTGCGGTGCACGCTTGCAATTGGGGCAAAATTATAATGACCATGTCATGTCATATTGCACATGTAGGCCTACGCTGTGCAATTTGACACGTGTGTAGGCTACGCACACATCTACCTAAGATTACCGTGTTGGCTACAACAGACGCTGTAGCTGTTTTGAAAGCCGTCGTGAGCTGTAGCTGTTTTGAAAGAAACAGACATCCAACCCATCTAGTAACATTTTCACAAATTTTATGCCATCCTGCCGACCGCGGCTGTCAGAATTTTACAATGAATTCGATATGGACCCTTTCGCGCTCCTGTCATTTATTGTGATCTATCCAAAACCAAAGTAACCGTATTGGGATGATGGCTGCCTATAGGGCGATAGAAAATGGAATCTTTTAAAACGACATAGAGATATATACAGTAGATAAAGATTATACATGTAGAGACATATGGGGGGGCGGGGGGAGAGGGTGGGGGTGCCGAGAAAGGGGGTGGGATACGGAGTGGGTGGGAGACACTCCAGAATTAGCACAATAACACGATCCGTGAGCTCTTAGCGCTGGCCTTACGAATAATTTAATCTGGTCACACTATAGACAGCGTCGCTTGGAGTCAGAAATAAACAAAATTAATTTGATTTATTCTTTGAAAAACAATTTATCCCGTTATTGTAATAGCCGATTTTCTAGTAAGAGCAAGATCCTAAGTGTAGGCCCATTGGACGCCTACAAGGACCCCTGGCGAGCAAAATGCCAGTTCGATTTCAGGTTAGTTGAAATTTGTATTTTGATCTCTAGGGATTTTTATTTTAGATGTGATCAGGACGTGTTGCAACAGAGCATGGGACTGTTTTTATCGTCCGTTTTGCTCTATAATGACATTATATGAAGGCGTGACCAGTAGATTCACACGCACTATTGGAGGGCATAAGCAATTTTTGCAATTTTTGCAGTTGTCACTTGCTTGCTTTTATTTAACGTCTAATATATATATTACTATATATTATATTAAACTACATAAGATTGCCTGTTGAGTTTAGTTGAATATGTACAAGCCTGTTTAGCGGTAGACCGGCTTGTAATTAATACGATGTTCCTCGCAGGCTCTCACACAGGTTTTGCGGCATGCCATGAGCATTAGATAGGTACCATATCAGCCATGATCAGCTTCGCATTCTGATAACTCGAGATATGAAGCTTTTAAACATAAATTAAGGTTATTCAACATTCATTCCAGGGCATCAGTGAGTATGGATCAGAATTTATTTTGCCAAAGGATAGATACGCCACGAGTCCTCCCCCGGAATTCTTTGCCGGCCTTCCCCCACCGGATTTAGGTATATCTCGACCACGTCTCCGACGCAAAACGATTTAGTGTTTGTTTCTCTTACAACTTGCGCGCTTTATATTAATTTGTAGTGCTTCGTCGTGCACGCTGTTGCATATGTGGCAAGCAGATATCTAGTTCTATAGAGCTTTTTGCACGCTTGAATGGCCTGAATGTACTGTTTGAATAATTGTAATTTTGGCCTCCGAATTTGAGATAGCAACGGACCTCTTCAAAAATAAGGCTGCTTTGATAAAAACAAATTTAGTATCTTGCTATCAAATTTGATGGGTAAACTTGCATCATGCTAATTGATTTTCAATTGCCATCAATCAATCCTTGATTTGTGATCATTTTTTGCTATTGGAAGCTGCAGTGCAGAATTTAACTACTCAAGAGTAGAGAAGTTCTGAATTGTTGAAAAAGATGCAGTGAATAAATTTCACTGCTTGCTGATTGCTCGTTGAGTGACAGTTGAAGTCATAGTTCAAGTAAAAATTATTTAAAATATATCTATGACTCAAGTGGTATATTAACCTGATGCTTCAAGTTAAGAGCAGTAGTATGCTATTAATGAAGTGAAGAGCAGCGCTGTGCTAGGATAAGCAGGCATTGCAAGAAGTTCAGAGCTTATGCCATTTTTAATGTATCTACAGCTCTGCACGCTTAAAGTTTGCTTTTAACTTAGTAGCTATGAACTTTTGTAAAGCTTTGAACTTGTTCAAACATTCAATGTCCAAATGATATGTTTCACTGCGAATTGCTTTGTCACGAAGTAGTAATTTTGATTTCATATACAGCATATATATGTATAGCTGTTATATGTATACAGTGCAGCAATGGCTTCTTATTTTGATTTTGATCAATGAAAGATGCCTCGGACTTGCAGATACCTGGGGAATATGAGAGAAGTCTTAGGGGTTCAGCTCAGGGTCCCCTGGGGCAGGGTAACAGATTATATTTGTGGCTTCAGTCTTTGTCTCATTCGGCTAATGTTGTTGGCTGCGGTATTGTTTAGAATTTAGTTTACAAATTGATTCTGCATGTTGATTTTGTATTTATAAATTCATATCTTGGTTAATTCTGCACGTTATACTTGTTGAAATTGTATTTTCTAGTGTACCATAATTATGTATGATTTTTTAATGAATTTGTGACACAAAAACTTTTGTATGCGTTTTTGTTTTTAATTATTTTCTGAAGTTTTCTGTTCGGTTTACATGTTAACTGTTTTATTAATATTCTGCAAACTAACTTATTTTATTCTAGCAAGGTTGCATGCTGCATGCTTTCTGACCATATCAGACAGTTCATTTGCGGTAATTAACCCAGTGTAATTATACTGCTGTAGGCCTATTTCATTGTGTGAGATGTACCGTACAATGAGGTTTTAGAATGTGTCTCATTTTATTTCGGGACTGGGCTACATTAAAAAAAAAATTGTAAGCATCAGTTTATCTTCTCTTTTTTCTTTAGTATGGTACGCTCTTCAGTCTTCGGTTATTAAAGATTGAGCTTGAAATTCACAATGCAAATAAAATCAATTACTTTATTGACCGGTTTTTCTCGGATTAGCAGTTCAATTAAAAATTGATGATTTATATCATGGTATATGTAATTGGATTTAAGTATTGTGTAAACAATTTGCTATACTAACAGTTTTTTATGAACTTTCTCTCCTTTGCAACTACCGGTACTGGTAGTGTTGATTAATCTGCTTGTGAACTAGTACTATATCGTATGTGTATTTATTATTTAATGTACAGTACTAAGATGCATTTGTTTGCTGATGTACAAAGCCATCAATTGTTGTTGAATCAGTATTCATGTTATTCTTCTACCCAAGAGTCGTAAGAGAGATGATGCTGCAGTTATTAATTAATCCAGTTGTTGATTTAATCCTGAGCTTCTTTATTAAATGAATTTCATAACAGGCAAATCTCTTCCATTTTGTTTCAGTTTCTATTGAATTCTGGATGTTGATCTGCGTGCAGAGTTTGTACGAGAGCCTGGGATACAGCACAAGAAGCGCCTCAGAGTAGCTCGAGACAGCATGAAAGGTACTGGGGAACCAAAAACTATCCGTGTGCAAACTTAAACAGATATTTATTTGAATATTTAATGAAAAAGGATGAAGATGTTGGGCTTAGCACAGATTATTTTGGTAGTATTTACTTGAGAATTTGCTCTTATTCTATGTTCAAACCAGACTAAAATGTTGTGTCTAAATAGTTTGTGGTATTGATAACGTTTAACATTTCATAGCTCATGGACATTTGTGGATCTTGTTCAAAACGCGACACAACTTGTTTACATTCTGAAACTTTCGTAGTCGGTACCGTAGTTGCAGTGTTGGCAGAACTACTCAGATCTCATAACAGCTTGTACAGTGCACACACTGCACGCAGTTATTGTTTTATCTTTAAAAGTAAATTGTAATGATATGTGTTGCTGCATGTAATTAGGAGGATTTCGTGAGCCAGAGATTCAGAGAAGGAAAAAGTCTCCATCGACTTCTCCCTTGGGACAACGTCCAGGTGTGAATAATATATACTATTTACATAGATCTGTATGATGCGTGTCATTTGTAAAGAATTGATTACGAGGGTTTGCATGATCCAGTTTGATTCTTCAAGCCATGTTGCACGACTACACTACATGTTGACCAAAAATGATTAACTTTCTTGAAAATTAAGGACCATGACATTGTGAGAGAGAGTTTAGTGCTCAGCCAAAATTGATGCAATACCTGTAAATGTATGGAGATTGCATTACAATTTAAAATATATCTTTTTGCCTGTTCAGCTTTTTCTGTTAACGGCATTGAATTGCAAATTGGTGTACATATCAATAAATGTGTGCTTGTGTTTTGTGTGCAGTGTCAGAGCCTCTGATGCAGACCAAGAAGAGAGTTGAGGGTGCCAGTCCACCCCGTGCTCAATTGGGTATATCTTAGATTAATAAATAAGCTAAATTAATTAATAAGATGAATTTTGAAATATCAATGCTATGTAGTGGGTAGCCATTTGGACCTTTATACATAATTTAGTTACATAATATTACATAGAATATGTGTATTTTAAGTTATAAATGAAAAAATGTGAACGGTTAAATTTGAATACCGGTAATTCAAGTTTTGTTGATGTTGTTTCACCTGCTCACCCTGAAAGATGCTTGCTGTGGTGCTCTCTATAGATGAAGACCGGGGGGTGATCCGTGAACCGCCGATACAGACTCGTAAAAAACCTGAGGGGCTTGATTTCCGCCCGTCGACCCTCGGCCTTGACTTTGGCTCCAGAGGGGGTGTTGGGGGTCGTGGGGGGGTGGTAGGGGAGGAGGACGATTACATTCTGTTGGGCGATCAGTCAAAGTTTGCACACAGCGTCCCCTATCGAATCCGATCTCACTCCATCCCGGTCTGTATGCTAGAGAAACGATGAAATGTCTGTAAATGAGGCTGCTTGCTGAGCATAGGCTTCAGTCTTCAATATTGTTAAAAAATCGATTTTTGCGGTATATATATATTTGACAATATATATGTAGACTATATTGTATAAATTGTCTGATTTGGCCTGGGGCCGTAGCCATGATTCCATGTAATCGTGACCACCTGGCTCGAGCTAATAGCACCTCGCTCGAGCTACGATTCCCCACAGCCTAGATCGCCTAGTCACCATAGTTGCTAACAGTGGCGCAAACTTTGACTCGCTAGCTGGCACGAGCCTATTTGAAAACCGTTAGTTCAAATAACAACACAATTTAGTTGGTCTCGTTCGTCGTCCAAAAAAATCAAAATATGCTTAAAAGTAGGCCGATTAATAGATTTTATATTATATTACCAAATGCGCGTCATCATTGTGTAAAAATGGCGTTTATTGTCACTTTTGCATTCGAATTTACCATGTTACCATATACCATGTTAATCAGTCAGTCGCTGAAACTGCTTCCGTCGCGTATGAATATTGATTGCTGATGCAGGGTTCGCTAACTGCCGCAGCCGTTAACTAAAGAGTGCTCATTTGAACTTCGCTTTACGTATTCAAATAAAAAGAATGTGAACGGGGATCACGGCAATTGCGACTTTGGAACTTCCCCGGTGTAAATATCGTCAATTTTAGCCATATGCATCGCTGTTTAGCTGCGTCGACAGAGCATTACCTGTGACGACGCTTTTAGCCCTTGTGCCAGGCCTGCTTTAGATGCAGCTAGTTTGGTGACTAGCTACTAGCGCCACTAGCTTGAGCGAGGTCGATTTTAGCTTGTGCGACCTCAAAATTAGCTCCAGCTAGGGAGTCGCGACTATGGTGACTACGGCCCCTGATCTCATAACACTTGCGAAAGTGCAATGTTCAGTACCGTATTAATTTAACACGCTTGTGTATTCAGTTTGTAACTGTTGTGAATCGCATTGAAGCACATCACTTGACATGTTTTGTTTTTTCCTATTAGGTCATATGATGTATTTATTTGATGTGCAGAAAATGCACATGCTGCACTACACCACTCACTAGGTGGTTGAAAATGTGTGGTGCGCCAATTAACCAATTAACCCATTAAAGGGTTTATATTAATGTTATTGAATGGTTTCGCGATGTTTCTTGCAGGGTCTTGCGGCGGTAGGCAGAAACAAGGTCATCCTCTCCGACCCTCCTTCTGAGCCAGAAATGAGGCGCCCGTACAGCAAACCAGTTGATGAAGCACAGAGAAGAAACTACGATCAGCAACAACGCAGAAATGGATCCCCTCAGCGACGAGGCATTGATGTGGACGAAGGAAGATCAAGAACAAGATCTCCGCCAATGGATCCATACGAACTGAGAGATTCGAGGATGAGAGAGAAGTCTGTGTCTCCACAAGGTCGCGCGTACACTCGAGACGATGGATACAAGTCTAGGCAGCCAGATGACCTTGACGCAGCTGGGGATCCCAGGCCTCGAGGTCAACCCCTGTTGCGCGACAAAGCGATTCAGGCTGGTGACAAACGATATCGAGAGCCAGCAACAACCGCTGGCAATGACGCAATTCGCAAGGAAAAGGTGATGGAGCGTTTGCCGCAGCAAAACGGTGCCGGAGAGAATCACTGGATTGAGTCGTCCCCGCTGCGCAGGGCCTCCGGACAGAGGGAGGGCTTCAGGGAGACGAGGCCCGGGGACAGGGTACCGGAGCAGCCGGTCCCCATGCGCAGCGCATACTACGACGTGGGCCAGCCGAACTACAACGCTACGCGACTTGGCGAACCGTTTGCACGCAGCAGCGACGCTGCGGCACGTGGAAAAGGCAAGGAGCTGATGATTGGAAATGGAGTGCCGCGTGAACGTTTGCGCGAAAAGGATGAACGCTACTTGGAGGATAAGAGGAATGGTTTACCGCAGAAGAATGGGTATTCACGAGACGCTGAGAGAAAATTGCCAAGGGATGAGGAAGAAAGAAGGATTTACGGAAGCAGGGGGCGTTCTGTGGAGAAGTCGCCTGCTCTGAGAGCGGTAGTGGATGGTGGAAAGCAGGGCAAGATGAGTGATGCTCGACGTGAAGGTAACGCAAATTTGATCTACGGGAATAAACCGGACCGAGTCGGAGTTAATGTTGATGGAAGGATTTATGACAAAAATAGAAAGGATAAGGTTGACGCTAGAGCAGGTAAAGAGCCTGTCCAAATTGAGCGAAGCAGAGCAGAAAGAAACGAAAAAGGACCCAAGTATGATAGTGTTGCAGGAGTTCATTCGAATCAAGCCAAAATAGAGAAGGGCAAGGGCTCCAGAGCTGCTGGTTATGTGGAACCGGACGCGGAGCGCGCTGATAGATTCCAACATTACGCCGACGAAAACAAGCGCTGGAGCGAAAACGTTCCTCGCGATCACTACGACTCGCGACTGGAGCAGAGAAACAAATCCGGCGAGGAGAAAAGGCGTGGGATACGCAAGAGAGACGCCTCGTACCCACGACGAGATGAAATTGGATCAGACGGACCAGCAGCGAATCGCAGTAATAATAATAGAAACGATGCTGACGAACGGCGAGCCACGAATGCTGAATATCGAGCGATGCAGCAGCAGCGCAAAAGGGAAGCGCTGCAGCAGAGAAGAGAAGCAGAGAGAGAAGCAATGGCTTTGGAAAACCGTGAAGGAAATCACGACCAAGCTAAAGTTCAGGCGCAGCCACAAAATGCTAGGCAGCCTATACAGCTGGAGCGCAGAATGGAGCAGAGAAAGTATGCGGGACCAATATCTGAGACTGCAGACAAATACAGGCCCGTGAAGATAAATGTGCGGAGGGAGGAGATACGTGAACGGGAGAACAAACCACAATCGCGAGATCGTGTGGTGCAGGGTAGGGAAAACGATACGAGAGGGAGAGAAGAACAACGATGCGATGAAGGGAAGACTGATGTCGCGCGAGGTAGTGGTGTGAATCCAGCAAAGGATGTAAGTGCTGTCTACTATCGCGTATTCTGAAGTTAATCATGGGGTACAAAAATAATAATTCAAGTCGTACTGTTGAAATTCATACTTCATACAATAATTTTTGTTGTTGCAATCATGTCTTGAAGCATGCAGCAATTAAAATATCTATAATAATGGTTTGATTTGGAGCTGGATTTATTCAAATTGATTCTTGCTTCTGTGGCGTGAGTGAAAATATGTCTGTTTTTGCGTAGATGTTATATAAATGTGACCCATGGGTGCAGTATTGATGTGGTATAATTGGACTATTTTATTTATTTATTTTCTTAGCCATACTATGCGATGAAGTACCGAGCCGGCCTCATTCCTGCATCCGACCGGCTTCATCCGCGCGCCGGCGCGCCAGCCAAACGCGGCTCTGAGTACCAGCGCCAGTTTCAGTGGAAGCAGCCGGTCAAGGCCGCTCCACTCCTCGCGGACAATGAGGTGTGTGGAAATGTGAAATGAGTAACAAAGGAATTTAGGTAGGATCGACGCATTCAAATTTATGCGTAATTTTTTTTTGTCGACAAATAATTGAGCTTATTGTCCACTTCAGCTCTAAGGATCTCTACACCTGTAGACTGAAATATTTATGCCAATACGATAGTAATTTTTTTCTTTGATGGCCTCAAGAGCTGATTTTTGGTATGGAAATGGGTATTTCATGCTATTTTCAGTTGGTTACGCATCCTAGGTTGATGTCTTTTAGAGGGAAGGATCGGCATTCCTTCCACTCCTACTTTACGCAGGGAATCATTTGCATGAAACGAATTTAAATGCATATTGACTCAGCATGTAGTGAAATGGTATGCAGCATGACAGCATCGCAAATTTTTCTTAAATTATTATATCAAACAAGAACTTTTTCGTGAAATAATCGACGGCGTTACCTTCAGAACACATTTACATGATATTAGAAAATATATAATACTGTACATTGATTGAGTGATTGCATTATTTTGGTCGTGAATTGTGAATGCTTTGTTGTCGGTTATTCTCAGATCGTTCACCGCAGTCGCTCGGTGCTTAATTCCCAGTCAGCCGAGCCCCCCCTGACGCGCGACAGCGAGTACCAGGCCCAGTTCAGACCCTGGACCGCCCCCCCATCCCCTCCCCAGGACCTGGGGGGCGAGGATGATGAGTGGGGGGAGCGGCCACGGAATATGGCATCTGGGCCCCCTCGCGCAACAAAGGTAGGGTCTGCTGGGGGATTTGGAAAAATATTGATTACAAATCTAAATTTATATAGATTTTGACATGTAAGGCCAATAATCTGTATCAGTTTATGATGCCCCAATATTGATTATATGCGTGCTGTATGTATTTCTAACATATTTCAATATTTGTAATATATAAATATATCGTGAATGTAACAAAATCTATTGAGAATCTGATGTTGCAGTTCAAGTATTCAGTATTTACTGTTTCTATCATTAATACTTTGTATATTAACACCAAGAATATTAATTTTGATGTTGTTTGATTTATTTGAAGGGGATTCGTAGAAGCAAAAGCCTTAAAGGTTAGCTGAATAGTACTTCTTTCATTTATTTTTTGGCACAGTTTCTTTACTGTTTGACTATCGCTTGCATTTTGATGACATTATCAAATGCACACTTAAAAAGAATTACAATTGATGTTTTGCATGTCTGGGTGAAGAATATAATACAAAGATGTTAATTTTAAGAAGGTTGTGTTGACGAAAATGGGTCTATCAAGAATTGTTGAGTGATTTTTGTGCTAATTATTTATATCATGGTCTGGTGAATAGCTATAGACTTGTTTTCTATTTTTAAAAATATAAATCTAAGTAGTAATATTTGCTAAATGTAGCGCTTGTATTCAAGCAAAAAAAGGCTCTATAGGTGCAAGGTTTTTTTTTTTCAAAGATGATTGGTTGCTGCTTGGTGGCAGAGCTGGCGCTAGACAAGCAGCGAGGTGTATTCAACAAGTCAGTAATGCGTGACGATGAAATGAAGCGTGACGACGCTGAGCCTCGCGTTGTCCAAAGGTCCTTGGACGTCGATGATATCCCTCCCTCAGCACTCAAGAAAAGGTATTGCAAGACTGAGTCGTGTTTTATTTCACAGGATACTGTTGCTTTAATATATTAGGAATCACAAGAGCTGACCAGTGTAGCATACTATGTTGGGTCTCTTTAAAATGCAATTTTGTCATTAAATTGAAATTAATACCATTCATATTACGATGTCAGTTTGATTAGTTATAGTATGAAAGAATATTTGTTCCGAATTTAGACACCGAATGACAGGTACAAATATCCATTAAGACGGCGCAGTGCCAGCAAAAGTAGAGTCATATCTTCGACACCGAGAGCTGTGGCAGAACCAGAAGCTATATGTATACAGCGAATGGAATCATGCCGTACTATACTACCTCTCCTGCTGCTAAATTATAAAATTAAGGATAATAAAAAAAAAAAATTAAGGATATAAATCTAAGGGAGTTCCATAGCTCAAGTCTTGGTTGTAGTGATGCAGTGGTTCTAAGGGTTTTATTGCATGTTTCGTTGCTAGTCGGCGTCGTTATCGCTCGGAGTACTCGAGCAACTATCGCCCGCCTTGGATGTTCAGGAGCGCTGATGGGGCTTGGGCTTTGGACCAATCCCAGGTTGGCTTTCAGTCGCATTTATGAACTTTGAACCAAACATAGTTTGGATTTCAGTCGCATTCTTTGATACTTTCATTCATGAGCATTGGACTAATCATAGGCTGGCCTTTACTGATACAAAAGAATCACTTTCATATTAAAACTGTGACTATTTCTTCAAGACATTCCATTATGTTTTTGATTTGCAATGATATTCAAATGGAAGCTGATGGTGTTGCTATTGTAATCAAGACTGGATGCACTTATTTGGTTCGTGTTGTAGCTCCACAGAGAAGAGCCTGATCAGCACGCTCCTCCTGCAGCAGCCGATCCCTCAGCAGCAGCAGCACCGAGTGCTGATTCAGCAGCGGCACGGCGCTGGTACACCGAGGTGCTTGCCCTGCGCCACAGCGCCGACGAGTACAGACGACGCGCGCATGGCTCACACTTCTCCAGCGACCACCTCGCACAGCTGAGCGCAGAGAACACACGACTGTGGGAGGATGTCGTCAGCAGCGCAGGGGGGGGCAGCACCGCCCGGGGAAAAGGACATCTGGGTGGGGGGTCGGCTCGGGAGGGACAGGGGGGTGGGGAATCTGCTGGGGATGAGTGGAGCGGGTCGGCTAGAGAAGAAGAGGGAATAAATTTGGCTAGAGAGGAGAGAGCTAGAAACTCAGTGATTAGAGAAGAGGAAAGAGGTTGGTCAAGGGGCGAAAAAAATGAGAAGTGGCGGGATGAGGCTAGGGGATACAACTCTACAGCGGTGAAAGAGCCTTATGATGGGGCAGGAAAAAGAAACGAAGAAGAGAGAATACAGGGGGGCTGGGTAGGAAAAGAGGGAAGAAGAGAAGGAAGAGGCCACAGCATCTCCGCCCGTGGGCGACGGTTGGAAGCTTGGGGGGCGGGGGAGAGGGAGAGGGGGGTGGGGGGAAGCAAGTCAGCGCGAGGACCGGGGGGCAGGGAGGGGGACTTTGACTGGGAGTGGAGGAGGG
>JAQIWG010004010.1:0-16792 GCA_034695025.1 Chamaedrilus cognettii | reverse complement strand
GAGGGGCACGGGGGGGGAAGAGGCACGGGGGGGGGGAGGAGAGGCAGAGGGGGGGGGGGCGCGGGTGAGGGAAGATTTAGAAAGAGGAAACCATGACAAAACACTAGCAATTGGTCTACTTGTATAATTATGAGCCCAGTGGAAGAAGTACGGTCTACACACGACGTTCTGAGATTAATGCTTAACTTAGCGCCAATAATAATAATGATGGATGCTAAGTCTATGATTACAATTACGCGTCCTGCACTACGGCATTCATAAAAACTTCACATGTTAACGTAACAAAATTTAAACAAAATTACTTGACATGGCTAAGTATTACCATTTTTGATTCACTGAAAGTTATGTCTTGATCACTCGTTAATCAGTGCTGCCAATGTTTAACAAATAGCTGATGTTTAGTTAACATGACACGCAGACGCTAGTGTTACGTTTCGTTCCTCCATCAACTAACGATTAACACAGAGGCACGTCTCTGGATCCAATTTGAGACGTTGTGATGATCAATCAAAAATCAACGATGTTTAAACAATACGCACAACTATCTATATTGATCCCAACCGGCTTCATAAGAACATACATCAACTCTAAAGCATTGACACATAGGCTACAAATTAGACGGATAATTATTCTAAATTAGCATTGTCACGCATTCTTGAATAGTTTTTCCTCTAAAATGTGCAGAAGTTGAATCAAGTTTGTGCAGAAGACATCAGAGTAAGCTTAACACACACAAAGATCACGTGCGCAGACAAGCAAGGAAAGATGCGCATCTTAGGCTACGCTTAGTAAACAATGCTACACGCCGTCATTAGCAGGAATAATGCAAATTACTCAAAACTGTAGTCTTCATCAATTCTATAGCAACTTTATGAAATCAGTTTGTATGGAAGCTGTATATTTGTTGAACCTCTCTAGTGAGGACATTCTGACAGCTTGCAGACAGGCTACAAAACTTAGGAAACTCCTCGAATGTAAGTAATATAATATATGAAAAACTTCAATATTAGAGAATACCCTGTGTGTGAGTACCTCAGTGATCATGTTCATAAATCTAAAATATAAAATCAGAAAAGCAAAATTCAGCATGTGCTTTCAAGCATAAGGATAAGTTTCGATGCATTCCGACTGTTCTTGGGAGATATTCAGTAAATTTGGACAGTTTGTCATTGAGTGAAAGAGTTACAAAAGTTCTGTTATTAACTGAATCAAAAATCCTCCATCTGGGCACGCTAAGGGAGTTCAGAGAAGTCGTCCTCCGTGCCCGACCCCTCCCCCCCATACTCAAAATCTTCGTCATACGCCCCTAGAGCAGGGATCGTGATGGATCGCCTCCTGCCCTCAAACCCCGCCTCCTCCCCTCCCTCAAACTCATCCCCCTCTCCCCCGGATGTCGTATGCCCTGTCCTGTCCAGGCTGTCGGCATACCCACCCCTCCCGAGGGATGACTGCTCCCCCGAACCCCCCAACGCCCCTCCCCTGCCCTCTGCTGGGAAGGTGAAGGTCGAGCGGAGGGGCTCGCCGCGTGATTGGCCCGTGCTCTGCGCGGCTGCGTCCGATTGGTTGAGGTAGTCATGTGAGCGGAGCAGAAAGTCAAGGTTAGACTGCGAGGTCGCTGTGCGTCTAGCGGACAGTTCCCCGGAGCTTCTGTTCCCCCCGCCAGGTGGCGACAGCTCACTGGGGCCGAGGGACGACACGGGGGTCTCGTCTGAGGGGGGTGATGCAAGTAGGCGCTGGGGGGGCCCAGGGTCCCCCTGCTGGTCCCTGGTAGGACGAGCGGCCTGTTGCTGACTGCTGCGTGACTGTGTCGGCTGGTACTCCCCTGTATAGGGCACAGGGGGGGGTTAGACAGTGGGAGGAGGGGGGTACAGTATCATTGTATAATACACATAATACACAATCTTAGTCATTAATTCACAGCAAACAATTGACATAGCACCTCAGAATTAAAGAAATTCTAGAAACAAAAGAGAAATATATTGAAAACGATAAAAAGATCTAAAGGAATTCATTTAAAAGAACCGCATCACGATTATTATAAAGCTAATTAACGTCTCACAGAAAGGCTCTCAGGACCAGTCTGCACGCAAGGATAACTATCACAACACCACTGTTTCATAACGGTACACTATCAATATTTAAGATGGATGGAACTGTTGTGCACTGCTACACAGACCGGCGGACGCAGGGAACACGCCCGATGATTCGTCCGTCGACGAGCGACCCGACCTCGCTTGCCCCCCCCTCCCCGTCTGACCTTTGACCCCTCCCCCTGGACTCCCAGCCCCGCCCCGCCGGTCTTGACCCGCGCCCCTGGCCTGCAAACGCTCCCAGGGAGGCACAAGGTCAGCGGCGAGCTGCTTCCAGTCGATGGGTCTGTGACCCCCCTTGCCCCGCTTGCCATTCCCCTCCACCCACGGAGGATACTGCTCCCCCCCCACCTCCCCCACGCTCCTCTGCACACCCCCGCCCACCTCGCCGAGGCTCTCGTGCCCCCTGCGGCGCTGCGAGGGGGGCAGGGGTGCAGTCTGCAGGCCGAGGTAGTCTGGTATCGCTCGCTTAGGGGGCAGGACGGCGTCTAGCAGGGCCTGCTGGTCCGAGAGGCGCACCGGGGCAAGCGCCACCTCCCCTTCACTGGGCAGGGCCTCCACCCCCGTGTCCTAGGGGGGGGCAAATATTGGCAATGTATTCTTGAAGAAAGATGCAATGACAGGCTAGAGACTTCACTTTCGTTGTTTAGCAACAAAATGCAAAAAAATAAGTTTAAAGCCTTCAAGAGTGAGCTTTCAAGAATTTATAAACGTCTGATATTCTGACTTAAGTTACTCGCTTTGGCTCAAATAAAAAGACTAAATATCAAAAATTTCATATTATGACTGATATAGGGCTATAAATTATATAGGAAAAATGATATTACATGCGTGCATGTCGCATGGACCCACACAACAAAATAGGCAGACTACTACTACAAGGCATAAATAATGATATACAATAAAAACTGGACACATTACAATAGAGAGGAGGCACCGATATATACCGTGTCAAACCCGTCGGTGTAGCCGAGCGTGTCGTCGCTCTGTCGCTGGCCGCGATTGGCCGCGATCAGGTGCTGGCGCACGCGCTGACGCACCCCTGACAGCCGATCAAAAACTGACTAACAAAATGTGATTATGCTGGAAAAATGTAAATGAGAGTTCTGGGGAAAACAAATCCTTCAAAGGGTGCATTCAAAATCTATATTCATAAAACATGGAGCTCAATACTCATTGCTATTCATCTTCTTTTATCTTAAAAAAATCATACATTACAAAAACTTGATGAGAAAGGAGATCTAATTCGATACTATCTTCGTTTCCGAAAGGCTTTATTATTATTAGTTAACGGAACAAACTACTCTACAACGTACCATCACGAAAAAAGCAAGAAAATTAAATGTGTCAAACTTTTATTGTATATTATAATTCATAATATAATATAAAAAAGCAAGAAAAAAACGAGACAAAAAGACACGAGAGACCGGGGACAGCCCCCCATTACCTTCGTCAAGTTCGGCCCCCCCCTGGGGGCGCGCCTCCCCCTCGCTGAGCACCGACACGAGCCACTGCCCCTCCGACACGCACTCGTTCACCGTCTCAGAGTCGTCGGTGGGCGGGGCCTCCTCGTCCTCCGTTTCTGATTGGTCGCTGAGCACGCGGGGGGCGGGGAGGGAACTGCTTGGGATGGGGGCGGGGGGCAGGGGTCGATCTTCAGCCACAGGCGCGCTGCAACCAATCACAAACAAGTAGGTCAAATTTGGCCCAACACTATCTGCATTCAGCTACTACTAATATTTGATCAGATAAGCCTACTAGGAGATAATTGCAGTGGAAGAACATCAATTTAAAAAAATAAAAACTAATACCAATCGCAGTCTGACCGTTGTTGCTGGATGGGGGGCTCCGAAGACTTGGGAGAGGGGGGCGGTGGGGGGGCGGCACGGATCGTTTCTGCCAGGGAGGGGGAGGGGGTGCGGACTGCGAGGGGGACCGGAGACGCGCGGGGGGTCTGCTGGGGGGTGGGCACGTCGTGTCGCACCTCGTACACCTGACCCCCAACCTCCGACCCCTCCGAACCACTCACCCCTGCACCACATCAACATCAACTATAGCAGTTACAAAGAGACAAGGACGGAGCATGCATTAATGAACTAATGTCAATGCAATCCTAAATGTGGCACCCAGAAATGTGAGTGATCCGGTGAGAGACCAGAGAATAGCCGGCATTACAGAAAACTCTTCGGCCTTGAATTATCAAACCATATACTTTCGTCGCATATTTTAAATTTTGTATGTCAAAAACATAATGCGCTTTCTAACTAAATTAAATACTTAGATACTTAGATCTGCAGATTAAAGGCTAGCCTATTTAGCAAGACTAAATGTCAGTAAGCATGAGTCCCATATAACTAGTAGCTTGAAAATATGCCTTCAAGCTGAGTGACTGGAGTTCGAGTCAAAACTTTCTATTGTTACGCACAGAGTGATCCAAAAATGTGATCTAGCGACACACCTTCGTACGAAGGGAAGTCTTCTTCTTCCTCCGTTTCCTCGCGCTCCACAGGGGGTGCCTGGGGGGCCGGGGGGGCCTCAGCCACCGAGGGCGCCGGGGTGAGTTCTGGCGTGGTGGGGGGCGAAACATGGCGGGGGGCGACAGGGAGCGTGGGGGAGTCACGGGGGGTGGGGAGGGGGTCGTTACCACCGCATGCTGCTGCTCCTAACAGACATCAATAACAGAATTAGTGCGATATGAGAATAAAGTTGGATTAAAAATCATAGAGTAAGCACACCGAGTAGGGTTACAAATAGTGAACCCAATGCCAAATTGAAAATAAAATTAGTAAGCAGAACGAAAACACAAAGAATAACAAATTCTAAGCCAAAAATTAATCCCAAAATATAAATCTCTCGCTCTTTAATAGTGCTCTGTCAAATTGCAGGTCTTTGGTGTCCAAACCCTCCACTCTAGCCGATCTTCGACCCTTCTCTTCATAAATATTTCTGCATACAATTTGTTCGCAATAGGTTTTATACAAATATTAAACATAATTGAAAACTAAGAATAATTATACAAGGTTTTTGCTTCCCTGCCACGCACACACCTCCTCCTCGTGCTCCAGACCGACGATCAGCTCCGGCAGGACCCCCGCGCCGCTGCGTGGCGCCCCCTGCTGCGTGGGGGGAGGCAGGGGGAACCCATCGCCCCCTCGGGCCCCTTCCAGCCCCGCCCTGGTACCTACCATAGAGGCAAGCTTCTCCCTGAGGGCGTCCCTGAGGAGGGCGTTGACAAGGGCATCGTCCACTGGGCGCCCCGCGTCTACGAACAGCTGCACCCCCGCGGCCCCCAGGGCTGACACTGCGCACACACACACACAGCTGCACCCCCACGCTCCCCAGGGCTGACACTGCATACCACTCCCGCCCCCCCGGGCTGACACTGTAAAACCATATATTAGCTCGTGGCTTATAAAGTAGCCACTAGAAACTAAAAGAAAACTAAAATCAGCCTTTGATTTAAAATCAATTTAATATTGCGCAACAGAAAATATCAAGGACGCTGCATCATTCAAACGAAACCCAATATCTCACCGCTGAACAACGCAGGAAAGAAAACAAACGCAAAAACAAACCTTTTGATTTATTGTGATTGTGCAAATATAAGTTTTATAGTGAATTGTGCAAAAGGTCATGCAAACAGCATGGCGTTTTACAAAATTTATCAAGTCTATTTCCTGTATATTGTTCCCTATAAATGATATCCAGGACATCGACCTTGTTTGACAATCTTCAACATACTGTTGCGTCCGCCTGACATCCGAAACAACAAACCAACGCTCCAATTGTCACAATGACTAAGTATTGCAGTTTCTCACACAGGCTGAAGCCACGCACACACCTCCCCCCAATAACACACCACGCTCAATTAACTTATGCTCGGGATCACACCACTACACACCGTGCTCTTCGTTGTGTGTGGAGGACGCCTCACTCTGCTCGTCGTCGCTGTCCACCTGCACCCCCTGCGACCTCTGACCCCCCGTGCCCCTCGCTGACCCGCCTGTCAGCTTGTCCCTGTTCTTGTACATCTCACTGATCAGGCGTGCCATGATCTCCTGCTCCACCCTGTACGCACACAAGTACTCAAATACCTGCTCCACCCTGTACGCACACAGGTACTCAAATATCTGGTCCACCCTGTATGTATATAGTACTAAAGTATCTGCTCCACCCTGTACAATGGGTGCACACAGGCAAGGCGTCAAATATAATATAAGGCCTCATATAAGGCCTGACAATAAGTAGATGACAAAAATGGGTTAAAAGATTGTTTTACTTGTCTGAAGATGTAGATCGTGAAATTGCATTGTAAAAATAGTTAGTTGAGCTGATGATCAAGGATTTCTGAAAGTCAGCACCGTCAACCAGTCGCCTATCCTTTCTGCAAGCAAGAATGGCCTGGTTCTGCAGCACATGTAATATATAAAGAAGAGTGACATATATAAAGCGGCGAGACTACTCGCAGCAGTGTTACCAGTCGATGGCCTGATTCTGCAGTAGGTCCCTCCTCCGCAGGTCATCCACTATCACATCGGAGCTTTCCTTGGGATGGGAGGCAGGCCGGGGGAACTCTGAGGGGCCGTGCGACGAGGCCGGGGGGGCCTGGTAGCCGGGGAGAGTGATGGGGGAGCCATCCCCCCCCGTCAGGGTCGAGTCAAAGTCAGAGGAGTACGCTTCTCCCTGCAAACAGTAAAAATTATATTAAATATGTTATATTAACCTAAACATATAAAATTTAAATATTAAATATAAATATTACAAATAAATATTCAAAGCTGATAAACAGTATCAACTACCAAACCCGTCTCTATTTAACCAGTTCTAGCACTAACTCTACTTACTGTCAACGTCTCCCTTCTCAACAATGAAGAATCTCATTGGATCAAGCTGATGTGAGGTGTGAAGAAAGCGCGGGATAAAACTCAACAAAAAAACTGGCTCTCTTCAACGACAGCATTCAATCAATCAATGAAAACTGTTTCAAAACATACGTGTATGAACAACACCCAACCGTATCAACATTGAGCACTGCTAACTTAAAACTGAATTCCGCGCAAGAGCATGTCCAGATTACTCTATCGTTGACCTAGAAAGCCGCCACAAAGAACCCATTCCTCTAATATTTGCACTAGAGTCTCACAGACCGGCGCTGAGCTGGGACGCGCGGTGTAGCGCGCTGGCGACCCCTGCGATGACCTCGAGGGGGAGGAACGACGTAGTCTGTTCTCCTGCCTCGGCAGCCACAGCGGCACAGCCATCGAGATATGGTACTCTCCCCCCCCTGCATCGGCTGTGGGTACCAGGCACAAATGAATATTACGAAGAAGAAAAAACCTACACGTTCTCACAAAAATAAGCAGAATATGAACGCCAGTACTTTTATAGCACTGGAAGAAAGAAATTCTTTCAATCATGCACCATCACATTTTTCAAGTTGCAATTTCAAATTTATCTATTTACTAGGTCTCACTTTGAACTGGCTCCGATGTGGAGTGCTTGGTCTGCGTCTTGGCTGAAGCCATCTCCACCCCTGCACACACACACACACACGCACACACACCTATGCACACACACACACACAAACACACACAGGTAGCCTCACTAGTCTATCGCGTACTGCAGCAGCGCCCCCATACCCACAAGAGCTGCACACACTGCAGCAGGCTGCAGAATCTCCTTCACTCCAGCTCACCACTGCCAACCATTCTCACTTCACAATAAGCATCTACTGCCCCTCTATGGGCTAGTCGTTCAACAGAAAGTTATTCACTTCTAAATAGTCACATTACAAAATGACCCAATCAGACCGCATAAATAATATCTCAGATATACAAATAACTCGCTATTAATGGCGAGTTATTAGCACGGTCTCACAACATTCCAATAACTCTCCATTGAACAACTGGGCCTATGCCACTATGTTGTCTCTTGTATCTTGCCACATAGCCACCGACAAAGTTACCTCTGAGCAGCGATGGCTGGAGACTGACGAGGGGAGCTCTGGGCAGGCGCGTCCTAATGGGGGAGGGGTAGCGCCGGGGGTCCCTCTGCCCCGTCCTATGGCCGTGGTAGAGGGCCTTGCCATAGATCCGCGCCATCAGGCGCTCGTCCGCAACCGGGTCTAGGGGGCGCGGCCTCTGCAGAATGTAGGTCAAGGGTCAATAGGGCATATGGTCAAGCGGGCATTGTTTCTGCAAGATGTAGGTCTTGAAATGAAACAAGGTTAAATTGGTTTAACAGGAGCCATGGAGGGAATAAGGCACGTAGGGGCCGGGAATAAGGCAGGTAGGGGCCGGGAATAAGGCACGTAGGGGCTGGGAATAAGGCACGTAGGGGCTGGGAATAAGGCACGTAGGGGCTGGGAATAAACTCAGCAAAACGGATAATTTGCTTGAGAATGACTCGCGTGACATCATGATGCAAGGCATGGGCCAAGGATCGTACTACAGATGCTCAGACTGTGTGTCACGCATGTGCACGCATTGGGTGCATGACATCCAATGCACCAAGGATATAATGATAAACTAACAGGACATAACGTCATCAGTCAATGACAGCAGTACATATACTGAAACATTGTGCCTACTATTTCCGCAAGTCACAGCCAATTTCATTTCAAAAATTTCTAAAATACAATGCAAATCCAAAATGCAACAATTAAAAGCGAAATACAATCCAAATATTCACATAAAATCTCATTTCTATACATTATAAGCTCACACATGATGTGCATTTTAAAATTATTTAATTTTGCTGCGCATATTTCTTACCTTCTTTAATGCTAATAAAAGATCTATACATTAGCGTGAGCACTAAGTCACAGCAACAGACCGGGTAGTGGGCCGCCTTGGTGCTCGCTGGTTTAATGTCCTTGTCGATGCCCGCAGCAGCAAGCTTCCTCGCCCACAGCGCCAACCCCTCCCTCTCAGGCACCTTAGTCTGTGTGCCTGCCCCCTGGGCGCCCCTAGTCTGCGCCATGGCCCCCTGGCGCAGCCCGTAGTGCTGTCGCTGTGACGGGGGGCCAGCACCAGCGCGTGTGCGTGCTGCTTCATCGCGTACCAGCTCCTGCAGCACCTCGAGCTGGGGAATGAGAGAAAACTACTCTTAAATACGCTCACCGCTGCAGAAATAAGGATAGAATTCACACTATTATTGATAGTCACATCCGTAATCATTTCTGCAATAATATTCTATATTTAGTAGAACAAATCGTTTATTTATTCATATTTAATTCTAAAGTTTTAACCACCTGATGGACCCACAATCAATCCTTGCTCTTTCACTCAGTGACCTGACCCACTTAATCTGCGACTTAACGTAATTAAAGTTGTGACATTGTCTACCTCGACATCCTTGCTAAGCGCCCGGATCCTCTCTTCCACCATTCGCTTTACTCTCAGCCTCTCGCTCAGTGATCTGACACAAAAACAACCAATCACAGCCTCTCACTCAGTGACCTAGCACACAAACAACCAATCGCATTCATTGGCCAACGGCTTTTGTCTATTTACATCGGAACCATCACTGACAGACACAATAAATCCATTCAGAATTGATCAGTGATTAATGACGTCAACGATCTTTTCCTTTACCGTTACAGGTTCTCTGCAAGCGCAACGATATTAGGCATTTATAGACTAGAGCTGTGATATTCAGTCCACTTATATAAAAAAACGGTATGAGAATTTAGTCGTCTAGTCTCAAGCTAAAAGTAAAAACGTAGGATCCATTCCGTTACTAGGATGATACGAAAGAAAACCCATTTTATCATAGCCCACTACTGAACCACCCAAGGCCTCGGATATTAAGCGTAATAGACTAGAGCGGCGTTTTAACCCGTCCTCGGTCGACTGGTCCATGAGCGCAAAGATATCTGCGCTCTGCCTAGACTGGAGGATGGCGGCGAGGTTCGACTCAAAGTGGGCGGAGGTCTTGTGTACGCTGTTGAGCAGGGCTTCGGCGTGCGCGTACTGGGTGAGGGCGGGCATGCGCGACCCCCCCACACCCTTGAGCGTGGGGTAGGGGCTGACAACCACTGGTGGGGAGAAACTCTTGCGCTGCAACCACACCGACATTAGTTAACACGCAGGAGTATGACTTCTGACAGATGGCGACTTCAGCCTAAAACTTTTCTGAAATATTTGTAGGCAATATACAAGATATATATTTGTAGGCGTATACAAAATAAATAAAAAAATTGAACTTGACAAAAGTGAAGTTTTACAAGCAGAAGCTATTATATTAAATTGATTCTACTTTTAAATCTAAAATTATAGGACAAATATATCTTGTAATGATTCATTTTAAGCTACAATTAAATATGAAAGTAACGAAAGAACAGTAACAGCTCAAACTTCAGCGCAAGCATCCCTGCATGCAACAGAACATAGAACGCGCAGACTGCGCAGACTCGCACTCACCAGGTATTTCTGCAGCGGCGCTGCCGTGTCGCGCCTAGGGGGCGACAGCGAGCTCTGCAACCAAGCAATCACAGCGTCAGGTTCGCTGCACACCACTGATACTGCTGCCAGGTCACATTGATTGAGCTAAGAAGAGACACGCGCTGCATGATAATCACCAGCATCATGTGCAACTGTTCTTCAATACACTGAAGATGGCAACACTATGCTATCTGTCACAACAGGCTTCCTGACTCAATATAAAAAACACCTTAAATATTCATGCGCTCAATTCAGTTAAATATTTATTTGCATAAATATTTATATTCCATCAGATTTATTTAGCAATGTTGGATGCGTGCAGACCAGTGAGTCCTGTCTGGGGGAGAAGCGCAGAGAGGAGAGGGGTCTTACTGAACCACCGTCCCACTGTCCACCCCTCCCTGGGGGGGGCGACGACATCCTGCCCCTCCCAGCACCAGGGGGCGGGGACATCCTGCCCCTTTCCCCCCCAGGGGGCGGTGACACAGACCGCACCCTGAGAGGGTAGCGCAGACCAACCGGGGAGTTGGATCGACGACGAATCATATCCGTGCCTGACAAACTGTTGTTTGGGGAATTGTTAGCTGACCGGGGGTGAGCGTGGGCCCGGGTGCGCAGGGGGAATATTCTGCCGCCAGGGGGGGGGGAGGGCGAGCGGCTGCGGGGGGGGGTGTGAGTGGATCGAGAGATAGGGGAGGGGGGCTGTGGAAGAACTCTGAAAGTGGATGGAGATTTGAGAGAAGACTTGCGCTGAAGCACTGCACGAGGCGCTGAACTGATGTATCTGTACACAGCACGGGACGCTGAACTGATATATCTGTACACAACAAGGGGCGCTAAACCAATATATCTGTACACAACACGGGGCGCTGAACTGATGTATCTGTACACAGCACGGGTAGAAACTAGTGTCTTCCTTCCATTTACACAACAAATTGAAATCACCCAATAAAAGCAGAGAGACACTTGTACTACATGCAAGAAAACTTCAAAGATATGCGGATGAAATGCTTGCGAATGACTTTAGCTTATGTAGTATCTTCCCCTTGTGCTGCGTAAAGCAAGCTGGGACCACATCAAAGAGTCGGTTCAAATCTGAACCACACTGTCAGAGGCTGCGCAGGAGACTCTATCATTACACTGAGCTGGGAATCAAACCACATTTAAAGCACATGGATCCTCAGATCAACAACGTGGAATAATAACAAACAATCAGAGTTAACTCAGCACACTCACCCCCCTGGCTGTGAGGAGGTCGGTTCATCGAGCATTTCCTTCAACAGTCGCTCGTCCATTCTCAGCTCCCCTGTCTGCGCCATGCCCACCCTGCCCCCCCCTAGTGGATACGACACCCCCGGCGGACCCCCACCCCCACCAAAACTTAACCCAGCCGACTGTGGCGGTGGCAGACTCCCTTGAAACCCTACCAAGGAAGGTGATTTTTTGCGTCGGAGAGCCCCCGATGACTTCCTCAGTGTGGGCGCTGGGGGGGACAAGCTTCTGTGAGCAGCGCGCAGGGGGGAGGGCTCCCTCTCAAACATCTGACTGGGGGAGACCCTGAGCAGGGGGTCATGTGGAGGGGAGACGTGCCTCAATATCGCCCCTCCAGAGGGGGCCGACACCCCCGGAGACCTCACACGAGCCCCCTTGGGAGAGTTTGATTTGTGGCGCGTGCCGAGCTGGGAGGGGGGTGATCTTCGTCGCTGAGTCGTGCCAGGAGGGGAGGTCCTCCTCTGGACGGGCCTGGGGGGGGGTGACCGACGGGGGGCGGGGGTGGAGAGCGCAGAGGAATTCTCCCAGTCCAACCCCCCAACTGAATCACCCACCGGCCGCCCTTGGGATCCCCCCGCCCTGATAATGCGCTGACTGGGGTGGTCTGGGGCTCTGCCACGGGGCGACGCATCGCTATACTGCCCCACCGGGGGGAAGGATTCGTAGGGATGGGCGTAGCGGTGGTGGAGGGTGAGGCGGGTGGGCACAGCCGGGGCGGGGATGGGCTGCATCGACAGCAGGCGCGTCTGTACAACAGCAAACGACTGTTGACCACCTACACTAACTCTAAACTTGCTGTAAATGTCATCCATAAGCCATAATGTACAACTAGTACACTTATAAACCAATTTCTCCATCAGAAGCAAGTCGTCACGTCCACCTGTAGCTCCATCTGGTGGCGCTGCATCTTCTCCACATGGTCGAGTCTCTGCTGCGTCATGCTCGTGATGCGCTCCTCCAGCTCAGCCAGCCTGCTGCTCCCTCTCTGCCCCCCCTCCACCGCCTTCTCCATCCCCCCCTGCAGGGGGCTGTCGGCCCCACGAGACTCTAGCACGGAGATCTTGTCGAGAACCTGCGTGAGGCGCGACTCCAAGTCGTGCTGCGACTGAAAGCACGACGTCAGCATGCATGACGTCAACTCGACATCAGGGCGATACTATAAATGGAGCTAAATTTTCTTAAACTTTCAAGAAATTTATCAGGAAAATGTTGTACCACAGGATGTTTTAAAAGAAACATAAACATAAATTTAATTACCGGTAAAAAAACTGAGAAAAAAACACAATTTATAACAGTTCTATCAATTATTCTATGTCTCTTGAGAATGCAGTACCAAGAGAGAAAACTAAAAATCTTTTGAATTAACTCATTAAAAACCAAACAAGGAAAACGTTAGCAGAATTCAGCAGATCACCGGTGGAGAGCAAACCTTCATGAAGCCCTGAGTGGCGAGCACTGCAGCTATGGCAGCAGAGGCAACCATGTCCGCCCCCACCCCCCCCACCTCATCCCCCCCGGACAGGGGGCGCTCCCTAGCCAGCTGGGACTGTGCGGGTGGTGCAGCCAGATGCTCAGTCTGCATCTCCAAATGGCTGAAACAGGAAGAATGTCATTAATTCAATATACTGGTTCTATAGAACAAGTCTTGGTTCCAGTACAGAAGTGATTCATATGCAGATAATGCCTCGAACAATGAAACAAGTCATATCACACACATCTCAGCTTAATATCATTTTCATAGAATTTAACAATTTATAATATAATTTTATTACATTTAAAAAGTACTCAAAATTATTTCAGCAGTAATCACAGCGTCGGGGGGGTTACCGGTCAATAAACCTTTCCCTGAGCAGTCTCTCCGTCCTGTTGAAGGTCAGCATGGGGTCATCATACTGTCCCCCCACCTGCCACGCCCTCCCCTCACCCGACCGACTAACTCCCGCCCCGTCGACACACTCACTACTGCCCGCACCCCCCCTCCAGGCTCGACCAATGAGATCCGTGGGGGGGTTCCCGTTGAGGGAGGAGGACGGGGAGTTGAGAGCCGAGGGGGGGAGGGTGGAGTCAGAGACTGAGGCAGCATGCACCGTCACGAGGGTCTGGGGCACCGTGTAAATGTCCGGCTGCCTCCTCACCGATCCCCCATCACCTGACAGCAGGATTTCATCTGCCAGTCGTCAAAATCGAAAAAATTATAATTTGAGCAGTTGACAATTTTTTTTTCATTTAGCGTAAACCCTTGCCGAAGTTTTCATTGATCCTTAGTTCTTAGAGGCTCAATTACTGGCTGTATGGTGATGAACAGAGCAATAAATTTATATATTCCAGGGCACCAAAAGGGAACAACTGTGCAAGAAATTTGGCGAAAAAAAGTATGGCCTGGTGAAAAAATTATTATTTTGGCGAATATTTCGCAAGACCCCGGTCACGCCCTGTCCTCGACTAAGTATTATCCTCAACCAAATATGATCCTCAACTAAATATGATCCTCAACTATATATGATCCTCAACTAAGTATGATCCTTAATTAACATGATCCTTAACTAAACATGATCCTCAACTAAACATGATCCTCAACTAAAAATGATCCTCAACTAAACATGATCCTCGACTAAATATGATCCTAATCTAAATATGATTCTCAGCTAAATATCATCCTCAAGTAGACAGCATGTTTGGGTCACCCTGTCACTAGCAGGCTGAGAGCCAGGGCTTCCTATCATCAATAAACTGATTGAATATCGCATTGGAACAGACGCTATTTTCTATATTATCACAGATGCCTAATAGCTATTCTTTATAATATATTTATCAAATTTATTATAATTTAATTTTTAATGCACGATGTCTAGAAAGAATCAAACTAGATTCAAATTGCAGCAGTACAGCCAAGAAGCCTCACTCATGGAGAGGTCAGAGTCGACAGGGCCGTGCAGGTCAACGATTGAACCGCTCTGGGACCCTGCCTCACTCGCCGACCTCTCTCCCCTCCTTGACCCCTCCCCCGTATGTGACCCCTTCCCCCCGTGTGACCCCTCCCCCCTATGTGACCACACCCCCCTGTTTGACACCTCCCCCAAGGACCCAGCCATGCCCCCACTCCTTATTGGCTGAGTGAGGTAGCCACTGTCTAGGGCCGTCAGCGCATCCTGCAATCTACCCTCCTGCGGTCCTTCCAAGTGTGTGTCCACACGCCCTCCCATACTTCCGGTACTTCTCCCGTGCCCTGCACCACGACCCACATTGCCTTCAATGCTGCTCCCCAAATTTCCCCCAAACTTTTCTCCAACATTTATTTTCGCAGTATTTCTCCCCTCAGTTAGTCTCCCTTCAGCCGTGTCCCTGCCTGGTGGTGCGGCCCCACCACGTGTCACCCTCGATGGCTCCAGGCCCCCATCCCCCAGCAGCAGTTCCCTCGTCAGAGCCGCGCCCCCACTGCCCCCCCTCACAGCAGTCTTCCACTCGGCCAAGTCATCGCCTTCACTTCGCTTGGTGCCCTTTGTCCTTCTTCCTGAATTGTTCTCATTTTGGAAGTGTGTGCCAGGTCCCTCAAACTCAATTTTGTCAGTCTCAAAATTACCACCATTTTCAAGTAAGGGTATACTTTCGACCCCTTCTACGCCAGTGGAAGCCTTTACGATGCCATTTATTTTCATGCCAGTTTGGACCGCTGGGGGTGAGACTTGACAGGTCAAGCGAGGAGTTAGTGACCGACAGGAAGAGCTCGCATCTGATTCGTCGGCGCTGGACGGGTAGTTATCCCTTAGTGCGAGAAAGGGACCGCTGTTGTGTCCGTCATGTCTGATGACAAGGGGGTTCTCTGGGGAGATCTGATGCTTAATCACCAGAGCACCACCTCCCCCCGTCCTGGGCTGGGCGCTCCCCAGCTTAAACTGGTCCCCCATGACCCTGTGTGCAGCTCTCTGTCTAGGCAGTGTTCCCCTTGGTCTGACTGCTCCACCAGAGCTAGTCCTCGGCACGACCGCGCTGCTGATAGATACTGCAGGCCTCGTGCGGCCATCTTGTTCCTTCACAATCCTAACCTCGCTCTTCCGGCTATCGCCCTTCGAACCCCCCAGTACTCCCCCCCAGTTGGAAACAGGCCCTAGGGCCGTGTACATTCCCCTGCTGGCTTGAACTCTGCCCTCGACGCTGACCCCAGCGCTCGATTGCTTTGCCAGCGAGGAATTTCTTGCATCTGATGACACGCGCCTCTCTGACGCAACCGATACGGAGGGGGAAGGGTGTGAGGAGAGCTGAGCGGCGGCGGGAGATGGGTGAAAGGTGGGGGAGGGCCTTTCACTCCCTGACCGCGCACCCCCCGATGAGTCGAGGGCGCGGATAGCCGACTCTGTGATGTCGAGGACGAGGTGGAAGGCAGGCCGGGTGTCAGGGACCCCCACTGCTGCCGCCATGGCAACCAGCGCTCCTTGATGAGCCTGCTAAATCTGTGAATATCAGCGCATCGATTCTGTGCCTGAAATTGAACACAAACTGACTTTAGTGATAATTTGCTATCAAATATTAGACTGCGTATCATAGTCTGTTCCCAACACTGTGGAAGCCAGAATTAATGTTGGCAGTGTAACTATAGAAGTAGAACTATCACGTACGCTATTCGTGGGGCATACCATGCGTATGTATAATATATCCATGTGTTAAATTACTGCCCTCCACTCGGGCTTAATCTAATTCGCCACCCACATATTTACAGGCCACAAAGTAAATGCAAATATTTAACACCGTTAAAAATTGAACAATCTATCTGTAACACTGCAACTTGTACGGACGCGCCGCCGCCATTTGTAAACAATCTCCACGATCGCGCCCACTGCTTGTAACAACAGCGCTGATTGGCTGACTCCCGCTGTATGGCGTCGCGGCGTTATGAACGCCTGAAATAACACAGACGCCAGAAATATAAACCATCGTCTAGGGATGACAATCTTGGAGGCTTTGGGGGGGGGGGGGGGGGGGGGGGGGGGG